>CABFOQ010030817.1:0-37288 GCA_900660455.1 Gephyroberyx darwinii
AATATAATGCAGTAAGGCTGTCAGGTATTCTGTATTGCTTTTAAATATTTGTTCTCCTGTAGATCAACTTATCTCATTTAATATTATCCCTGCTGAGTAACACACATGCAGGCATGATTTACTCTTCTGTCCTCGTTTGTGTCTTTTGTTTGTAATTCATGTTCATATTTTGGGAGTAAAAAAAGACCCAGTGCTGAAGAAAAGAGACTTGCCCCTGTCGGAGGCATTGTTGCGTCTATGAGTAACGTTATATCAGTTTTCCAAAATAAAAGTCCTCAGCTTCTTTCATATTTTTATTGGGGGGACAAATGCACATGTTCTAAATATTGAGGGGGACGTATCCCCTATATTCCTACCTCCAGGCTGTGGTCAAGCCTTACACCCCCGCCCGACCACTTTGCTCTGCTGCCTCGAGGCGACTGGTTGCCCCATCGCTCAGAGGCCCCTGCGGTCGATCTACACGGTCATGGCTTTTCTCTGTCCTGGCCCCACAGTGGTGGAATGAACTCCCCACTGATGTCAGGACAGCAGAGTCGCTGCCCATCTTCCGCCGCAGGCTGAAAACCCACCTCTTCAGGAAACACTACCCTGACCCTTCCTCTTAGCACTAGGCTATTTGTCTTCACTTATTTGCCTGGGCTCTTGTTTATTAGCTCTTGTTTATTTGATTTACTTATTTGTCTCACTTGTTTACTTAAAAGTAGGTAGCTAATGTTACTGCACTTTTACCGTAGCACTGGTTATGCTCTTAAATGCTTGTTTAGGAAGGAAATGCACTGATGATTTCTGGTGACTTGTAGTTCTCTTACCGACATATGTTGAATGCACTTATTGTACGTCGCTTTGGATAAAAGCGTCTGCTAAATGACTGTAATGTAATGTAATGTAATGTTGCAGTCCATGAACTCAGTAAGTGACTTTGAGTGACTTATTAGATAGTCATAGCTTGCGTGTTAATCATCATTATTATTTCCATGTATAATTTGTTTTATATTTTACTTTACAGAATTAATGGTACAAAGGGTCACTGAGAAAGGCAAGAAAATCCAAGGTATGTTTTGAGTACAAAAGAAGTTTGTTTGCTATTGTAACTTATTCATTGTAAGGTCTTTGATATTCTACAGTCTACAGTAATATTTTGTCATTTCAGATTTCTGTTTGTCTTGTGGATCATCTGAGACTGATGCGCATCACCCCCTGTTTGAAGGGAGTCTTTGTGTGAAATGCAAGGTAATCTAATAATCCAGTAATCTATTACTAGTTTTTCATTTCTTTATTTTGGTCAACCTTAGTACATTCCAGTCCAGTTATTAGATATCTAATCCCCATTGATTATCCAAATGCTGTAAAACTGCATTCTCATGGTTTGCAGGAGAACTTCAGTGAGACGCTGTATCGGTATGACGAAGATGGCTACCAGTCGTATTGCACTGTATGCTGTGCAGGCTTAGAGGTCATTCTTTGTGGCAATGCTAGCTGCTGCAGGTAAGCACTTCTCTGGTGTCATCTCTTGTCTGTAAATATTTAAAAAGGTAATCTGCATGATTCTTGTTCTTTTTATTTAGTCTCCATCTTTGGTGGTAAGCGCTCATTGCTGTGGTGTTTCTGCACTGCACTTCCCAGAGATCCCATATCATAGGCTATCACTGCTCATGCTGACTACCCAGTTCTTCTATTTATTCCAAACTCACCACCTGTTGCTGCTGCTGGAAATGAAAAATGCCTCTCTTCTTGTGTGGAAGAAGACCCACCCGTCACCGCTGTTTAGACTTTCATTCAGATCGCTCACACTGACCACTCCCTTTCTTTGTATACTGCCCAATTTGTATTTTCAGTCTCTGCCCATCCTTTTAGCTCATTCACATGTATATTCTTGGGTGTTCCTTTTGTTCTCCCAGATGTTTCTGTAAGGACTGCCTAAACATCCTGGTGGGCCCAGGAACCTTTGATAAACTGAAAGACGTTGATCCATGGAGCTGCTATATATGCCTGCCCTCCCAGTGCAGTGGAAATCTCAAACTGAGACCTGACTGGAGCGTTAAGGTCCAAGAGTTCTTTGCCAACAATAGTGCAATGGCATTTGTAAGTCACACACTCTCACGCTCTAGCACATTAGTTGTAGCACATTTCTCTCCTCATTAACAGACCAGCAACCTGTTGCATCAGTTAAACCTAAGTAAAAGAAAAAGGCTAGTGTCGGCTGAAATCGTTCCAAAGTAGACATTACTTACACCTTACAACTTAAACCGACAACCTACTATTTTCCTCTGGAAAATAACCTTTGGACTGGCAAATCAATTTGATAGATTGGAAAAATTGCTGGAGGACGTGGAGGAACAAATGCAGTGCGGTTTACATCGGCAACGTGAAATTAGATCAAGAACCAAACTGCAATTTTAGGTACCTAACAATAAAATAAGTGTTTTTCCACCTTTGTTTAAACTAAAGGTTAAACGTCTTGATACCATTATTGTTGTCTATTAGTTAGATCTAGTTGTAAACATGAATTAATGTCTGGTTGAGTGTGGGAGACAAACTACAAAGCAATCCTAATACTTTGTACTAGATAATGTGACATTTATACATAACATGTTGACATTTGGTGATTGTAAATTAGCATGGTTTATCCTCTTTTTCGATTGTTATTGCATAAGTTAGCAAATATCAACTTAACCTACTGTTAATTGGGGCAAGAGTAATTGATTTTGGCTCACGTTACTGGAAAATGTCACAATCTGTGACAATGTTTTGGTCAGTGTTCCCTTTACACTCAACTAGTTTTAGTGTCAAACTAACTTGTTTCAATGTAACGTTTAGTTTACCCTAACTTGCAATCAAACAGGGCGATGATTTAATGCTTGATATCAGTTTAAATTATGTTGCATATGCTGTGAAGTAAGTGACTGGTGCAGTGGTACTGACAGTTGCCATTCTTATTTATGATTGGTTATTGTTTTAAATACAGGAGCCCCACAGAGTCTACCCCTCCATCCCTGCCCATCAGCGCAGACCAATCAGGGTGCTGTCCCTCTTTGATGGCATTGCAACAGGTTGGTCATGTAAACTTTCTATGAAATTCTATCTTCAACATAATATTCAAGCAGAATCTTTGCATGCTTTAACCTGACCTATATTACTATGAGATACAAGTGTAGTGGGAAAAAGGAATGCTTCTTAAAACATGAGTGAGTTCTTTGAATGAGCGATGGACGATTGCTTGCAACTATTGTGCCATGACAGGATACCTTGTGCTCAAAGACCTGGGCCTCAAGATAGAGCGCTACATTGCCTCCGAGATATGCGACGATTCTATCGCTGTGGGGATGATCAAGCATGAGGGAAAGATAGAATATGTCAATGATGTACGCACAATCACCAGGAAACATGTGAGTACAACTTGCAGTAAGAGAATACACCACCCAGTGTCAAGCTGTTTGAAATGTTTATTATTGTAAATGTTTATTTCATTTTTGTCATGATGCATAATATCTAACGGCCGAAGCACAAGCTACAATGCTAGCTGAGGACACGTCCGATGGTGACTTACCTGACGACAACGGATGGAAAGCCCCAAGATGCAGCAGTGCTATAGTCAATTGTACAGAGCCAGTTGAAACAGATGTGAGTCTTAATTGTCAAGCAACCCATCTCAAACTGTAAAAATGCTTCTCAGCGCTCACATTCATGAGATCATGAGTTCTCTCCAAGAAAACTTTCTCCACAAGATTATTTTGATTATATTGACTTGGCATTCTTGGATTTGATATTTAGCCGACGTGTCCTGCCTCATAGGAATGATTAATGACCAAAGTCAGGGACAAACATTTAGGCCGTAAAAACACCCTCAAGATTTGACTTTTAAAAAAGTCTGTATGAGTTGTTGTCACCCCTGGTAGGCTGAAAAACGATGTAAAAAATCTTAACCCTGCTGTCACGTGTTGCAGCTGGCTGAATGGGGCCCGTTTGATCTTCTGATTGGAGGCAGTCCTTGTAATGACCTGTCCATGGTCAACCCTGCTCGTAAAGGACTATTTGGTAAGGAGCCTGCAAAAAACCTTTAATGAAGGGCTTAGCGGTGCATGTGGAGCAATTATCTGTAAACCATTTCAGAAACAAGTACAGTAGGTAGTTGATAAAGTAAGGTACATTACACCATTCTCTACACACAGACCACTCTTGTTCTTGGTCTTAATTGAATGAATCTCTCTCTCTCTCCCTCTCCCTGTCTGTCCGTCCTCCTCTCTCTTACAGAGGGCACCGGAAGGCTCTTCTTTGAGTTCTACCGCATGTTGACCATGATGAGGCCTAAGGACGATGACAACCGTCCATTCTTCTGGTTGTTTGAGAACGTGGTTTTCATGAGTGCCAATGACAAGGCAGATATCTGCAGATTCCTTGAGGTGATTATTTGTGATTACTGGTGCCGTTGTCTGGTAATAGGTTGTATTTAGTTTTATTACTGATTATTTGCCTTCCTCTCTATTTTCAGTGTAATCCAGTTCTTATCGATGCAGTGAAAGTTAGTCCTGCTCACAGAGCTCGCTACTTTTGGGGAAACCTCCCTGGCATGAACAGGTGCATAATAACACAAACTGACATGTTTCTTCCTCTATGCATACTCTCACACTGATGGAGACACACATTTTTACCCTCAAATGCTTTTACATTCCTGTCTGCCTTTCTCTTTAGGCCTCTTGCTACAGCTCTAGATGACAAAGTGTCCCTCCAGGACTGCCTGGAAGTCGGACGCACTGCAATGGTAGAAACTGTGATTTGTCATATTTTCACTTTAGGCTGTTGTTTGTAAGGTGACAGTAAACAGTAGTATTTATGCTTCATAAAGATGCTTGTTGTTTTAGACACGCTAGACTGTTAGACAAAGCAACCAGGAAAGCTGGAGCAACTCTGCCACTAAATGATAAAAACATAAAAACTCTGATTCTGATTTGTTTCCTCTTCCTGCAGTTTGACAAAGTCCGCACCATTACAACAAAGTATAACTCGATAAGGCAGGGGAAGATGGGGCCGCTACCTGTCACTATGAACGGCAAGGAGGACTACTTGTGGTGTACCGAAATGGAACGGTAAGCTATAATGTAATTTTTCTGAACCTCGGATATTTGAACTGACAAAGTGATTATTTTTGAAAGAAATCAATGGTAAAAGGGTAAATCATTTGGACAAGTCTGGTGAAATATGAGTTGCAAAAATGTTAGAATTAAAATCACTAAATCCATGTGTATAGATTACAAGACACCAAAAAAACATATCTCAACAGATATTGTTTTTTTGTCTATGACAAGCAGTCCAAGCAAGCCCAGAAAAACATGGTGTGTGCAATAAGATAAAATCAATACGGTCATTGGGATGTGGTCACTTTTAAGAGTTTCAGTGACTTTTCATCTGATAGAAGTGTAGTATTAACAGTAGTAGTTGTAGTTGTAATAGTAGTAGTAGTATCATTATTAATAATAATAATAATAATAATAATAATAGTAGTAGTAGTAGTATCAGTAATAGTAATAGTAATAGTAGTAGTAAGTCCAGCAACCCACTTCTGGGTTGTGACCCTGTAATAGAGGAACATTCTGCTAGGGCTAGCTATCAGGAACTACTTCAATGTATTTCACACTTATGAAAGTTTTGTTCATATTGGGGTTTAAATTAGCATGTAGTTTTACGTTTGGCTGAAAATGCACTTTATTTGATATCTTGTATCTTCTCTAACATTTTCCATGTGATGTGCAGGATTTTTGGTTTCCCCAAACATTACACGGATGTGAACAACATGGGTCGTTGCCAAAGGCAGAAAGTCCTGGGTCGTTCCTGGAGTGTCCCTGTTATCCGTCACCTCTTTGCTCCCCTCAAGGACTATTTTGAATGTGAATAGGGACTGTGAGCTGGATCCTCATTCAGCTTAACAGGTAGCAGCACATCAAAGCAGCGTGGGTAAAACTACTGCCTTGTCCTGTCCGGCTTCTAGTTAGTTGACAAACCCAATTTAGTTTTATTATGGTCTTTATGCTATATGAAATGTTTGCTGATCAGTTCTTTTATTCCTCTGTGTAGTCAGTTAATCATGTCATCATTTTATTCATCAGGCATTTTACACATTTTCTTGTTCAGGCCTACTTTGCGACAATGCTGTGATCAAACAATAATTCACTGGGTATCTACCTCAATACTGTGATTGGTTCAAATCTGCAATAACACTTGAAAATCTCTATTTAATGTAATGAATGAAAATTGTTCATTCTGTTTACTTTCTATATGATACATTTTATATTGTTTTGTACTGTAATATTTTTATCAGGGGTTTTATCAGGAGTCTGATCTCATCATGTTTATCATTAATCATGTTGCATTCTCACATTTTTTACTTGCTTGGTGAAAAATATGAGAAAATTGTTTTACTATTTTGTGATATGTTATTTATAGAATGTCAATGACATTTTGTTTACCCATCAAAACATACTTGCATACTAACTGTTACCAGGTCAGAAGGCATGTGTAGTCCCAAAACAGCTGACTAACTAAATTAGTTAGTTACCTCTACAGTACTACAGCAGCCTGACTTTTAAAACAATACAGAGACATTAATGTTAAATTCTTAGTTCTTAAACCTCAGTGAGGCTTTGCTTTGGTGCTGGAGATACATACCGTGGTCTCAGGACATTCTCCAAAGTTAGCTAGCATGTATGTGATGTCTGTACTGTATGGTTACTAGTCAGGTGAATTTAGTTAAATTTTTTTGTAATGTTCAGTTTGATAGTTTTATACTGCAGGTTTCATCTCTCTCCATACACATAGATTTGTGGTTAATGCTGTTCCAGTGTACTTTAAAATATGAGTTGATTATATGCAGGCCTGTTATTTTAAATGGCTAATTTGTGCTTTATTGAAAAATGGTTGCTGTAGCCCTCTAGTAAGATAGTGGTAAACTTAGACCTACATGATGATTTGTTCCTTTGGTTGACCACATCCGTGCATTACTGTTCACTAAGTATTTGTACAGTCTGTGTAGGAGTGTGAAATCACCAGCAGGACAGTGTTCTGGATGGGCCTTAATGACAGCCATGCCCTTCAGTTGTAACGAATATCAGCTTTGAGCAAACTGACATATGTTCGACACCAATACCTCAAATTGTCAGTTGTTTGGATCTTTAGATTCCTCAAGGTGCTATGCTAATGGTGCTAACTTTTTATGTACAATTGAGGAAGGCCTAAATATGTGTTAATGTTGTTTTCCAAAGACCTCTACCATGGCACCAGCTAAAGGTGCATTTGGATACTGTTGTTCCGCAGTTAATGTGCCGTTCAGGTGCGTGTTCATGTTGTAAATGAGAAATAAATTGACGTAGTGTAATTACAACGTGACTTGTGGTGCATTTCTATGGTAAAACACCAGATGGCAGAAACACGCAGTCAATATAAATCCCAGTTTACAGGGAGGCTTGTTTTGTAACCTCGTTTCTACCTGAGTGGGCGGGGTACACTATCGCTTGTGCGTGAATAGGAATGTGTAATGACGCCCGGCTCGCGTATATAAACAGGTCGAGCGCTCAGTGCCAACAGACCGCAGGCATCACACGTTATTTGAATGAATCAACACTTTTCGCCTGCTGACGGTGATAGTTGCTACCAAGAAAATATTCAGTAAATATTTTTCCTGCTTGTAAAGTTGCTGACGAGTTCACAGGAAGCTTTTATTGAAAGCCCTGTCATCTGAGATTGTGTAACGTTATATATCGAGTAAGTGAATTATATTCAACGTTTGTTCTTTTTTTTGACAAATGGTGATAACTAGGAAGTGTTTGAGACAGTTGGCTAACTAGCACAGCAGTTAACGGTTACTAAATCAACTTTACACGGTTAACAAACTGTAACGTTACTTGCACCGTTCGTCGGCGCTCGGCAGTAAATTGTGCTTGCGACAGTATGTTTGTTGTTGTACAAAAAGTAACCCGACAGTAATCTCCTTGTTTTTTTGTTTTTTTTTGCCGTGTCAAGACGCACTTCTGATTAATGACGTTATTACCCTATATGGAAACACTCACTGTTACACAGGGCTGTAAATGTCGGTGTTAGTGAAGCTTGCTACTGAGACCCGAGTAGTAGGGGTTGCAGTCTAAGCGTGACTCTAAATTGGCTCTTTATATCATGATATGTGGACAGTTGTGCTGTAACTGTATTTCTGTTTGTTAGGTTTAATGGTTTATCTTAATTATAGGTCAGTGGACTCAGTAAGGCTAGGTGATGTACAGTTGATTTACATTTTGTAGCTGTTGGGGGGCGTGTGTAGTAGTATTATCCCATCTCCATTTCCCACAGCCTATCCAGGATGGCTGTGAATGTGCACTCCACATCTGTGACCATCGATAACGTGAGTCGCCACGACATGCTCACATGGATCAACGAGTCTCTACAGATGAACTACTCCAAGATTGAGCAGTTGTGTTCAGGTGTGATAAACTGTCATGAGCCAGTAAGCCAGGCTACTTCTTGTACTAGTGGTAGCGGTCTGTCAGAGTGTTTGCAGTGTTCATCATATGGTTTGACATTTTTTATTTTATTTTTTTTGGAGTGCAATTGGAAATGAGGACTGCCTGATGGTGGAAGGATGTCTGTCTGTTCATACAGGTGCAGCTTATTGCCAGTTCATGGACATGCTGTTCCCCGGATGCCTGCCTTTGAAGAGAGTTAAATTCCAAGCCAAACTGGAGCATGAATACTTACACAATTTTAAAGTTTTGCAGAACAGTTTCAAAAAGGCTGGGGTTGACAAAGTGAGTACTTTATATTCTTTTTTTCTTCTCATCTTTTTCAAGTGTTTAAGCATATGAAGCATGCAAACCATTCAATTCTTTAAAATTCTAATCTAGGTGATCCCTGTGGACAAACTGACTAAAGGAAAGTTCCAGGACAACTTTGAGTTTGTGCAGTGGTTCAAAAAGTTTTTTGATGTGAACTATGATCAAAGGGAGTATGACCCAGTAGCAGCTCGCCATGGACAGGAAGCGCCTACACCTACCCCAGCGCTGGTTGCATCTAACAAACCCAAGAGGGCCACCTCTGGTGAGGACAAAGCTATTCACCCAATAATTTGTCATAGTCTGTAGTCTACTTTGTGAAGTCTAAATATTTGTTTTTGCTTCAGAAAAGCTCATCCATCCAGCTGACAGACAAGTTGCTAAAGTCGGTAAAGTGTTCTATTGGTTGTCAGACAAGGGTTCTCATGTTGGGCTGGTCACTTGCAGGACTGTCAGACAAGACATGGGAGTCAATGGGTGGTCGGGGTCACACTCGGGTTTCTGCTAGAAGTAGTCACAAGAAGAGTCATTGGGTTGTAGATGCATGATTGGCCTAAAACTGTGGTGCACTAGTACGAGGCTGCAATCTTGGCAGTGGCTGGTGGCGTTGTTGGATGTTTACAGCATCAGTGGGCACCTCATTAACAGCAGACTCTGCCGATTAAGTGGGATGATATTGAAATAATTAACTAATTTTTTCTTTGCCCATGTATCCAGCTCCTGTAAAGTCTAATCAGACGATGAGCCCATCCAGGTCAGTGCGACCTGTGGCACGGAAAACTACAGGGGCAGCAGATGAGAAGGCGCAGCTTGCTGAGGAGGTAAGGCCTTAATGGGCGTTCCCCAGAGTAGTGTTGTCACGATACCAGAATTTTGACTTCAATACCAAACCATTTGATACTACTACAATAACACGGCAAACAAAAAAAACCATCAAGCAATGTCACAGAACCCCTGTCCTTAACTGTTTTTAACCAAAAACAAAGCTTCTCAACCTATGAAAAGCACCATGGAAAGCCACCATAAATTCATCAGGAATATCAATAACCAGATTAACATACTTTTAGTCTGTTTTTGAGGTCCTGCACCTGGATGTCCACATTTCAACCTTTTTTTTTTTCTTCTAACAAATAAAAATATAACATTGAACATGAATAAAACTGTGCACTGTCTTATAAAAATCACTGAGATGCTTTACGCTGACTGCTGTAATCACTGTTAAGAGCCAGACTGGCTCTGTCCATTTCAGTGGTATCGAAGTAGTATTAAAACTTTGTTTAGAGTTCAGAAATGGTGTAGTGGTTAATAACCCTGTTTCTTGGAATACATGTGCTCCTTCAGGCCAAGAATCGGTTCTCATCCCTTTTTTTTTTTTTTTTTTTTATTTATTTTTTTTTTTTATTATAAGAGTGAAGCACAATCAAAAAGGGGCTGTGGTGATTTTAGTATATTGTTCAGCTCATAAACTTGCACCTTGTCCTCATTAGTACATATTTGTATGCTCTTGTTCACCTTCAGATCAGTTCTCTAAGATTAACAGTTGCCAATATAGAGAAAGAGAGGGAGTTTTACTTTGGAAAGCTGAGGCACATTGAGCTTATCTGCCAAGACAAGGAAGGAGAAGAAGGAGGAGATCCGACACTGCAGAAAATTCTGGACATACTTTATGCCACAGATGTAAGTAACTCCCACGTGCACACACACACACACAGCCCACCCATCAGACTTGCACCTTTCTTGTCATATAATGTTGTTCAAAGTGTAGAGTATTTCTCTTCACAGGAAGGATTTGTTATTCCTGGTGCAGAAGGGGAGGAGCCAGAAGAGTTCTGATTGGAACAGGGAACCACTTAGAGACTAAACCTTAATCACACACTGCCCTAGGCACATTTTAAGGTCATACATACACACACATTCATGATGCACTTAGTCACACATTGCCACTTTGTGTTTAAAAAGTTTAGTCTTTAAAGCAGCCTTAATTGACATCTCAGATGATGCTTGTTTGTGCTTGGGAAGGATGGGGCATAAATTATTAACCTTAAAATGAGTTTACTATGGTATTGCAAAAAATTAAAGATGCATTTATATTTAAGTTTTGTGATTGTACTTTTTTTAACTTTTTTTTTTTTTTTTTTTAAATGCAACTTTATCTGCTCATACAGTCAGTAGAGTGACTAAAGGCAGGCATGCATCACCAGCAATGTGGAAATACTTATTCTTGATTGAGAGAGAACACTTTCATTTACATTTCAGGCCTTTAGCTGCTGCTCCTGTCCAGGCTTATGAAATAAACAGTACAAGCTCAAAATCCTAGATAAACATTACAAGCAACAAATAGTAAAGAGTGCAGGTTAGCACCCCCCGTGCCTTGATAATAGACGTGACAGAGTAGTCCTGGAAGTACACAATGGTCGTGTAAGGGATGCTAACTAAGAAAATAGGCAGGAGGAGAAGATGTAGAGGGGATTTTTCTTTTTTTCATTGCAGGACAGAAGTATTTTAGAGCTAGACTATGTTGTTCAGTAACTGCTGACAAAGAAATGCATGCTGCGCTTCACTTCTCCAAAGAAGCCAAACACCGGATGTATTACACTCAGCACAACTTCCTCCTTTGTAATGTCGTAAGTAGACCATACTGGCATCTTGAGCAACCTGCGCCATGTTTCTTTTTTGAAGTCCAAGCTCTTGACTTTAAATTGGAGCTAATGGAGAAATTGTGCAAAAATACAACAGATTATATCTGTAGTCTACCATAATGAGTCAATAGTAGTGAGAGGAGGCATAGAAACCTTGCAGAACTGGTGTTCAAAATAAGTTAAAGGAGGAAACATGGAGCAAGAGAAAGGCAAGCAGATGTGTATATTGTATAAGCCATCACCATGTATTTAGGTTTGAACATCAATATTGTTGAGCTGAGTTTAAGAATTCAGGTAGGGCTGACTTAACCTATAGTCTGTATGAGGCTTTTTATTTCTAGAGCTCTTTGTTCTACTCTCGCCTACCACCCTTCACCTCTAGTTAGGAGCAGCATAACTTCCTAAATATGTTGAACACGTCATCAAGAAAGTCATTTGGTTGCAATTACTTTGTCAAATTGGTAATCTTTATTAATAAGAATTCGTGTTAGTCCTTATGTACATATGGCGCTAGCTTATTCATAAATGGATAATGTCACTTGGATGCCGATGCTATTTCCCAAGGTTTCAATATCCTTTGCTTTTGAGAGGGAGTGGGATCCTGGTTGCTTGGTTGTATGTCCAGTTTTGTCACTCCGGGGACTTCTTCGCCCGCCTGAACTAGTCGAATCACCTCCTCAAAGGAAAGTTGGGGTGCACCTCTGTCTGTAGATGTTTCTTCAGGATTGCTTTTACTGGTGCCAGAGTCTGATTCTGAAAGTGCAAGCCGGTTCAGCTTTTCCAGCTGTTCAGCACTGCAGTCCATCGACGTCAGACAAGAGGAACCAAGGCGCTGCTGTTTGTACCCTGTCGAGTCTATGGGCTCAACGAACCTGGTAATGACAAAGAGCTTTTCAAATGATGTGACGAATAATGGTTTAAAAGCTGTTTTGATTTAACTCATGACATCTTCATGTTATCCCCATGGTCTAGTACAGCCCAATCAATAGTTACGAATATGAACAACTCTCAGTCTGAAATCATGGTATGAAGATGCTAATCTGCGATGTGAAATCCTAGAGAATGATTATGATGAGAGAACCGCTGCATGTTTGACTTTTATCAGTTCTGAACCGGAAATGTTCCCTTACTGACAGAAAATCCCCTTGTGCACTCTCTGTTATCTTTACCTCTCAGTTCCTCCTTTACAGAGCAGCTACTGAGATTAGATCACAGTTTCAGATGTTTGGTTTCTGGCTTTGGGTTCATGTTCACATAGTGGACTGGGCCGGACTACATGTAGTAATAACAGATTAACTGAATTATTTAGTAATTTAAGTAGACTGCTTGGGTGGGTAATATGGAGGAAGAGAATGAATTACTTGCATATATATTATGTTACTGGCAGTCATGATTACTTACATATTTCATAAATCGTTAGTAAAAGCAGTGAGCAAAATGACAGCATGATGTGTCATTGTAAACATACCGGTTATAGTAGAATAATTTCATCTCTAAGATTTTGGTGTTATTCCTGCTGATGTTGGACCCCTCGAGAGACACCAGGCCCTTCTGAAACCTCTCATCAGCCTCGAAGTTATAAGACTCAAACCTCATGAAAACCGCCTCCATTAAAGCCTTCTGGTACTGAATTTAAGTTTATAAACTACTCTCAACTGCACAGCTACTGTCTATGCCAGAGGTAAAGCGACAGGGGAAAAAACAGTAAGGCACTTCCGGCATTGCTTTTGTTTGCAATCAACAAATGCAATTAAAGACGGATATGAAGCTAAGGGAACCATGGATTGAAAGTGTAGCGCTCCGTGTGGTGATTTATAGTATTGCAACGGAAGACAGCGCACATGATCTTGTAACCCGGGGTTGATCGAATGGGCGGTGAAGTTCATGACGAAATATTGTTTCTTATTGAATTAAAAATATTCATTACAATTGACTTGACTAAAAATCTTTCGACGTTTTATAAAACCACTTGTAAATATCTATTAAGGTGTATATGTTATTCCAAGATTTAAAGAGAATAGGTAATGCGGGAAAAAATACTGTACTTCAGAATAGGCTATGTTTCGAAAGATGTTTCAAAATATACAAAAAATGGGCAGGAATTTGTGCATGTGTGTTGTTTATTTGAAACATATTTTCAGTGGCCAAAATATAAATTGATTTTATACTGGCAGCTCTATCTACTGTTTATGAATATCACCACTGGAAATGGGAATTATGGGCCATATGCCATATGTTGAGTTTCCTTTTGCTACCCCTTTTCCTAGAGTTAAGTTAAGGACTAGGAAATAGCCCACATTGTTGTGCTATCTGTAACTGTAGAAGAGGAGCAAGTGTGGTAAGCAGAAACGTGAAACCGTGTGATTGTGTGACCCTGCCACTGGTCCTGCCCTTGACCTCAGCCAGCCAGCTGCCAGCCACACCTAGAGGTGCTAGAGGATTTGAACTAATCTCTTCTGTTCATGGTCATAATGTTGGACCTCATGGAAAATATCCATGCTTCTCTATCCTATGTAGGGAACCTAAATGTTCTGAGTCACACACACACCTCATCCTTCTTAATGTTTTGGCAAATTTAATTCAAATTTAATGTACAACTAATACACTTCTATGCAAATGCTCTGTGTTTTTGCAGTGACAGTGAAAGTCAAGAGTTGCATAAGTAGAGAGTGCGGGGATCATGCTGCCAACAGGCAAGGGAATCTTATCTCATTAACTTCTTAGCAGTTACCTCTTCTTTTTTGAGCATGTGATGCAATGGGCTGCAGCCCACGAAGGAGCTGATTACCCCCAAGAGTAGACTTGTGTCGTGGGCTTAAACAATACCTGCAGATTTCAAGGTGAAAGTTGAATGTCAGTGTTTGGGGATGCAGGCAAACAGATAAATAGATATGTAAGTAGTTGTTGTTTTTTCTCACACTCAAATAATGAGGGGGAATTCTTTCTTTTTAACCTGTGATTTGTTTGTCTGCAAAGAAAATATTGGATGTGTGTAAAGATCTCCCCTCTCTCTACTGTAAGCCATTAAACAAATGTAAAGTCACTGACCGCAAAAAAAGTGTAGGCCTGTTTGAAGAGCAGAAGTTTATTCAGTAAACCATGAGGTTATTCTCTACAAAACATCAAAATAAAAGGAAATTCATTAACATTGACAATAGTAAGTGCAAAAATGAGTTTTTCATTGCATTTTAAATTGAGCATGATGAAGAAACATTTTATGGTATTGAAATAAGGTTTAAGCCCATCTGTCAATAGAGATGAGTGTCATGAATTGCACCAAAATAAAATATAAGGACTGAGCCATCAGGGTAACTCACAGTACTCCTAGTATATAGCCTGCCAATTTCTCCAGTATGACATCCAGCAGTAGAGCCAGCTAGAATCTATCCTAGTACCAACAACACAGTGATTGTTAGATCCTCTCCATTCATCACAAATCACTAGAATGACATTTTAAATTCCACTGCCGGGACTCTGAAAGCCTCTACATCTCTGAGACTCCTGTCAGCTGTCCGGTGGTATCAGTGTACCCGCTGCACCTTCTCTCCCCCGTCACTCACAGCTGGAGTCTCTGGACCCGCTGACTGGCGGGGGGTATCTGTGTCGGTGTAGTTTGCCTTGGTTTGAGGCTTGTCGCTGGGTGGAGCGAGATGGACGAGCAAAGCAGAACGTCAAGGTGCTGCTGGAGCTGCAGTCGTAGTTTCCATCCTGGGAGCGGGAGATAAGAGGGAGGATGACATGTAACAGGGATACTTATACACATAGTGGGTCAACAGCAGGTATTTTTTTATTGGTAGATTGAGTGTCAAGTATCAGACAGTGGAATCAGGGGTGTGGGTATAATTTCATGAGCCATGCTATGTGCATGCAGCATGGAGGCTGCATCTATACTCGTATCGTATGCATCATTACACTTACTTCTGCTGTGATGGTATTCAAGCTGTGTTCCCTACTGACAGTGGCTCTGACAGCTTGGTTCAGACTGTTCCCCTTCTCCTCTCTCTGCACGCGACTGGCCTCCTCTCTCTGCTTCATGAACCTCTGGTTGACGATTCTGGTCACGCTGTCATTCCTGTGCAGAGGAACAGCAGGAGGCCTAGTTGGAGCGCGCTCCAGGGTTTTCAAGCCGCTCTTCCCCTTTTGCCTGGCTCCCGGTACTGGTTTCTCAGCCCGGCCACTCACTCTGCGCAGGAACTCTGTGACCAAGCCGCAACGGTTGGTTCCTGCAGATTTGCTGGGGGGTTTTGTGTTTCGGCCTGAGAGCTCACTGTTTAGAGTGCTGTGGTTTTGTCCTCCACCTGCTCTGCTGTTTGTTGGGCGGACCCATGTCATGCCACTTTGACTTTGATGAGAGAGATTCCACAATGTGCGTTCTCTAGAAGTGGCTGCAGACGAGGACGACATGGAGGTGCTAAACGTGGTGGAGGAGGGGAGAGAGGATGATGATCCAGAAGCAGAATGCCTTCGGTACAATTTAGGGGAGGTGGACGTGGGTTTGGGCCTCTCGACCCTACCGGTTACCCTCTCCAGGGAGGTGGAGATGTGGTGAGTGCGGGCAGAGATCAGGGGGGAGTTCAGCACCCGGGAAGGACTGTTTCTCACACTAACAACACCCTGTGGCCCATCTGTCTGCAGACCAACACTCACCATCTGTGGTTTCATGTGAGTCTGAGTGCCTGAGCAGGCCACATCCACCCACCCTCCGTTTAATCTTGCTCTCCTCTCCGGTGAACCCGAGTGAAATGGCTGCCTCCAGCTGGCAGTCATCTCCTTCATGTCGTCACTCAGGTTAGCAGATAACCCCAAACAGAGCGGCGAGAAAGAGGTCGGTGGTGTACACCAGGGGGAGACGGTGGTGACAGATTCTCTGTCCGTGATGGGGCTTTGCTTCAGCTGAGCCAGCTGGACTCTTCGAGCCGAAGGGGGGCTGTAGTAGATGCGGAAGGCGGACTTCTCCGGAGCAGTGTGGCTTCTCTCCATGGACATCTGGTCAAAGTCAAGATCAGGAAAGCTAAGTGGCATAATTAGATGGTCCCAGGTCTTAACAGGGTCTTCTTGGTCCAACTGAGCAGCCTCCTGGCTCAGATAGCACCAGTTCTTCCTGTTGGAACCATACGAAGAAAACAGTAGTCTTTTCCTTTTAGAGTTGTTCATCCTGTGAAAACAGCAGGCGATATAAGACTTCAGGGACTGCATGGAGAAGGAGTATGTGTGGATGTTTGTGGAGAAAACTGACCTGTCAGTTTCAGAGTACCTTTCCTCATCAAAGATGGCATTGACAGCACACTGGGCAAGAGGAGAAGAAAGTCACAATTTGGCAAATAATGATTACTGAACTTTAATTTCAGAGGTTGTTTATCATGGAACTTATAAGGCAAACAAAATGTGTCTGCGAGGAAGTGAGGGATTAAAGTCTTGTAACTGGAGTGAGGAGGAAAAACAACCATTAAAGAAATAAATCCTGTCTTTGCAGAGCAGATCCGAAGTCATGCTGTGCCAAGCAGACACCAGTTTTTGGCTCAACTGTTCAGTGGCAACAACTCAAAGATTAAATTACAATTCTTATCTCGTGTGCTTTAGGAATTGTTCTCTGTACAGTAGAACAAGACATGCATGTGATGAAGGGCTATATTAATAACCTTGACTTGACTTTGAATTTGAAGCGGGGAAGTTATTACTGTTAGACCAAGCAGGGAGAACCAAGAATTAAGAGGTCAGAAGAGGGAAGCATTGACGTTCATCAAACAACACAGCAACGGGAAGTAAGCAAAATGAATGATTAACACTTCAATTTACACTTCACCTTTCTGTCACAACAGACCATAAGCTGGAGCAATGCACCAGTGCAGTATTTTCATGCAGGAGATGTGAACATGCTTGCCCTGTTTGGCTGTCGCCCCTATAAGAGATTAGCCCAAATACTGTGGCAAGAGTCTTTTCATGATGCCTGTTGAGTATCAGGGGGAGGCCTTGCCAGGGAGAGCTCATCGGGTGGGCTTTCCACTGTATCACAAAGTCACACGCACAGCAGGGGACACATGCCTGAAGGGAAAACACCTTCCTTACCTCAGTTGTCTTGCCCCGTGTGGCCTTGGCCTCGCTGACAAACTCAATCCCTGCACCCTGAAGCTCCGTTCCAAGCTCTTGCAACAGCTTCCACAGCACAGACATGGTTTTGTCTCTAGTCTGAATCAAAAAATAAATAATAATAATCACCTTCAAATATATTTAGATATAAAGTATATGATCGCTGTTGGGTGAAAACCTTGCATCTCCAAAATGTCACCTTTGTAGGATTTAAGGAAAACGGTCTTGTTTTGTGCTTGACCACCATGCATTTGTGAGTTTATCTGAAGTGTTTTGAAACGGTTGAACGGTAGTAGAATTGTCCCAACCATGTAATCCTTTCGCTGAGGTTCAAACATAAAATACACCAAATTTGCAGTTACGAGTTTCACATATGACAACAGTGATATATATAACTTAGTTCTCAAAATAAACCCATACATAATCTATAATTTGAACAGAAACTGAATTGTCTGCTATGGTGAGTTTCATACACGTATAGCTTGTTTGAAACAATGAAAATGACGACTTCATTTCTACCTCTTTTCCCTCCAGGACAGGTCCTTTAACTTGATACCACTGATGGAGGACCCAGAGAATCTGCATGGTGAGTCGCATTTTCGGGTCCCTGCAACTGTGGATGAGCTCCCATTCAGATGGAGGGCCTTGTCTTGCATGTTTTTTTCTCTCCTTAACCTCTATAGTGCGGAGGTCTTCAACACTCTCCTGCTTACTTGGTGACTCTATGATATTATGAGTGTCCACATCGCGCACTGCACAACCTCCAGAAAGAAAGGAGAAAACGTAGGAATCCCAAACATGCCCTTCCTTTTGGGAAAGTCTACCTAAATCTCCTCCTGTTAGTAGTTTCTCCACCCTCCCAATGAAAGCCAATAACATGGTCTGCAGGAGCTCCAAAGCCTCATTCAAAGGCCCCTGCAGGAATGGGTCCTGTTCCAGGGCCGTAACCTTAGAGTCCACCTCTGTCTGAGACATGAAAGCAGACGACGGAGAAGAGCAATGGCCATTTTTGGGTGGCGCTGTTAGGAGCTGGATGGCTGAACTCACAATGCAGGAATGGTCTCTCAGAGCGAAGAGAGTTTCATAGTCTTTCACAGTCATTCCATTGAGACCTCTGTCCACCTTTTTGTTGGTGTCACTCTCTTGACTGTCTAAAGGATCCCATTCGCCACCCACAGGCCCCTCTCGGGTGATGTGGCAGGCAGCAAATATCCCTTCAGTCGGTGCTTGGTTGTTGTCTCTAAGCAAAGGGCTCTCGACAACGCCTACATCTTTAGCTGCTTTCTCCCCCTCACCCTGCTCGTACCCCGTGTACCCCATTTTCAAGCTTTGTTCCCTTCCCTCTCTATCTCTCGCTTGAGCAGGATGGGACAGATTTTCTGCCACCATTTCCCTCGGCTCCTCTTCCTCCTCTTCCCCTCCTCCTCCTTTCTCTCTGAGGTCGCTCATTTCCGCTCGCAATCCACGGTTCTCCACCTCCAGTTCCACGATGCGCCGGCTCAGCAGCGTGGCCTCCTCCTCAACCAACTTCAAGTGAGCTTTGACCTCGGCCTCCCTGGCACGGGCGGAGTTTGCTTTGCCTTCAGGTGATAGCGTGGTGTCTATGTCTCCATAGGCTGAGCGGTACTTTGCCAGCCCCTCACGCATGCCCTCACTCTCTGATACCAACTTGGTCAGCTTCTTGCACATGAGAGCTAATTCCTCTTTGGCAAAGTGGAGCTGGCACTTGAGATCAGCACTGTCATCCTGAGGAATGGAAAACAAAGCACATTTAATATCATACTGGTAGGGACGATTAACAAATAAATAGCAACGTGCAATCTCTTACGGATACAACATTTGAGTTCAGGCATGAACTATGAATATATCAAACCTCGATCTGTTGAGAAAGCCTCTTCTCAGCCTTACCAAGTGGTGATCTGACACTTTTCCTCCTCAGAGAGCTCTGGGGAATAATAATTTAAAAATAGCAAAGATTGTATCAAAGGTGCAACAAATTTCTTGGCCAAAAACACATCAGAGATCTTCCTATATAAGTATATAGTTCACACACAAGCCATGCACTTCAGTATCAAAGGAAGAGGAAGGCTATGGATGTCAAATGTCATATTAAATGCTCTTTGCTCATGCCCTAGTGCCCCTTTTAATTTATCAATGAAATGACTAAAATGCACAAAATATCTGTGGTGAGCTTTGAAAACTATGTCAGGACTACAAACTCGTGATCCATTGCAGACACACTGTTTTTCCCCTCCAAGTGCATCCTTCTCTTCATGAGTGAGTTTATTTGTAAGTCTGACTATGAAAGGAATGTAAGCTTAAGTCTGTCTCCGTCTGGCGGCATTGTCTCGTTGGTAGACACTAGGCAGGAGGTTACAATGTTATAAATAGTCATCTTCCAGAGGCTAGAAGTGGGAATTGGGAGGACCGGGTTACAGTCTTTTCAATTCCGTATCTGATGGGTGGGCCTGGAGACCGTGTAGATATGCTGTGACCTGCAATGTGACATTACTAATTTAATAATGTGTATGATAAAGATGTGCCACCTCTGGAACTGAAAAATGGGCATCATTTGTTTTCTTTGCCCAAATGAAAGAGCAGTGACAGTTTTTGCCTTTTGACCACAAATATTCAGTTATTGTTTTGTTATTCATCAGACAGGCACTATATTGTGGCATGACAATATTGTGCTTCCCTCAAACAGGGTCACAGACAGTCTAGTTGCAGTGTCTTTGCAAATGTTCCTCCTTCCCATCTATCTGGACTAGGTTGTGCGGTCCTGGATTAGGTAATCTAAGTGGATTTCCCAGTTGGGATCAAAGGGACTAGCAGCTGTCTCAGATGAGTGGACCAGACTGAGCCCATGCCAAAGCACCGAATCCTGGATTAAAACTGAACACGTGTCACTGGAGTGCACCATCATTATCATAGGAAGTACGGCCTCCAAGGCAGGAAGAGCCACAACAACGAAAGGTAGGCTGGGAATTCAATGAGTGCGAGGGTAGCCACCATTTATAAAAGTGTGTTCAGTGATGGTTGTAGGTCAGTATGTCAGTGTGCACACCCAAGCCTTTTTCAATACCATAATATGTGCTGATCCAGATTTAGCCTAGCTTAATAGAACCAGAAAGGGAGAGAGAATCTATTTTGGTAATCTCTCACCCCCTTCCTCTCCACACAGTCTCTCTCTTCCTCTTCTCTGTCCTCTCTATTGAGAATGTCAGCTGTGCCTAGAGTTCAGACTTCAGCATACCATGTTGCTTCACCCCACCCAGGCACCAGTCAGCTGCTAGCTGTGCCCTCAACTCATATCCTTCATCTACGCCAGGGTCATCTGTCATCTGACATGGGAGTGACAGCAGGATGAGGGAGACAACTGGCTGAGATGGGGCAGCTGTGTAGAGCGACATGGGTAATGGAGAAGAGGATTCTGGACCACAGGGATGGGGGTTTATGGAGCATATAGGGGGCGGCAGCTGATTGCTCTGTCAAGGTTAAGGTTGCCCTGCATATTGAGACCCATTAGATACGCAGATTTTTAAAGGAGCACCTCTCTGGCTTTCTCCATCTCAGCCTGCAAGACCTGCTTGGCCACTTCCAGTTCCTGCGTCTTCTCACGCAGTTCCTCGTTTTCCCACTCCAACTGGGAATTCTTCTTCTGCACTGACTCCAGCTCATTGTGCAGGCGGAGGGACACATTCTTCGCAACCTGTAAGCAAGGCCAATAACAGGCTATTATATACCCAGATATTTCCAGAAAGCAGGTCAATTAAGAAAATCCTTTGGCCCTGACTATGCAACACATGAACGTCATTTTGTGGTTGAGTGCAGCGTATTCCCTGCAACCGTTGGTTTGGCTAAAGCTGAGAGACTTTACAAGGAAATGCTTTTGGGAGGAATTTACCAACATGGAGGAAGGAGGGGGCGAGGGTTGGCACTTTGGCAAGGGTATCAAATTCCCGTCTATAGTACTGCTGGGATTTCTAACACCACACCCCTGAGGAAAAACCCCAGAAAGGACTACACCTCATTT
This sequence comes from Gephyroberyx darwinii, assembly GCA_900660455.1. Lineage (NCBI taxonomy): Eukaryota > Metazoa > Chordata > Actinopteri > Trachichthyiformes > Trachichthyidae > Gephyroberyx > Gephyroberyx darwinii. Next base: position 21,570 of record CABFOQ010030817.1, read on the forward strand.
AACAACAAAACCTGACCTTCCATGATGTTGATAAAGATTGCTGTTTTTTTATGTCTCTTTGTCATGAAGAACCACTAACCACATAATCACACTACGGTACGACAAGCAAATAAACAGGATGCATTATGAAGACATTTAGACCAGCTAAAGTCTTTGTGGCACAGACCAACAGCAGGATGTACTTTACAGTGCAGCATACAGTCATGACTCATGGTGCTGTCAACTGATTGCAGTCCTTGAGTGTGTGTGAGCAAGGCAGTTACTGTTTAGAGTACTGGGGTGAGGAATAGCATACTGGAATTCAGAGCAAGGCGGTCGCTTTGATGTCGAGGACTGGAATCACAGTGATTCACTCAAAAGCCAATTTTTAGCAAGAGCTCTTACTGTTTTTTGGTGGTGAGTGAGTTTTAACAAGGCCACATAAACACGCACAGAGAGAGGGGAGAGGCCTATCCTTCACAAAAGAGACAGAGAGAGAGACAGAGAGAGAGGAAACCAGACCTTGATATCATACTCCAGGGACCTGACCAGTTCCCCGTCCACCTGTCCTGTTTGGGCCACTCTGATGCTGCGGCGCTCAGCCTTGCGGAGGCGATACTGCAGGATGCGACATGTCTTGTTGGCCTGCTCCACCTGCAGCCGCAACTCCTGCAGCTGGTACACCTCCTCCTCCTGGAACATGTCGCGCATCTCCAGCATCTCACAGCGCAGCTCCTCCACCTCATCCTGGGACAGGCAATATAGAAATACAGATATTAAGATCAGGGATATTGAGAAATGTTTTGCAACTATATTCTACTTTAGATGTGAACTTCCACACACATGATGAACTGATAACAATAAAGGCTTCTGTAAATAAGAGGAACGAATAGAGGCTTTAGAACTTCCTTATTTCCACTGGGCCCTCAGGTAGATCAATTCTCACTTTGTTGATGTTTTCCCACTTCTAACACTCATTTTTGAGCATGAACAATGGTTAGTCACTTGATCGGCTATTAGCTTCCCAGTAAATGTTTTAAAACAGGGCTAACACATCATCCTTTGAATGATAATGTGAGGCAGATAAACTGTAGGTCAAATAAAATGCCAGAACCAACAGATTAATAAAATGTGTGAGGCACTGAGCTGAGATAAAGAAGTATTTCCTGTTTGAATTACCTATAGGAAATAACTGCTGGCCATCTTCTAATGAATCTTCCCATTATCACACATTTCACATTATGAGCTTCTTTTTTTAATTTTTTTTTTTACCTTTGACCTTGTTGTTTCCACTTTTATACCACTTTTTCCTCAAACAAAAACAAATAAATAAATACATAAATGTTCTAGTGTCACGAATAATGTCTATTTTAACACAGGTCCACAATGATGGCAGACCTCTTGACTTTTGAGCTTCCCTGCCAGCTTCCCCTCAGTTGTCCTGCAGTCACTAATTGGGACTGACATGAGCAATTAGAGAAGATCGGCTGGACCACTAGGAGTCACATGCTCTGACACACCACACAAGGAATGTATAAGCAGGTATATGCGTAATATATATGGCAATTTAAATGCAAAACATCACAACATTGGTATTAAGTCGGATAAATAAATAAAACATCCTTACTTTCAAATACTCGTTCTCTGACCTCAAGTCTTCGACCTCCCTCACAAGGTCTTCGGTTGTCTCGCCGATCATTAGATCTAAAAATGCCCCTGACGAACTTAACACACCTAGAGGCCCTCCAGATCCGGGGAAAGTCTTCTCAGCATCAGGGTGGAAAGTGTCATTATCTTGCGTTGCTCGAGGGCACGACTTGCCATCGCCTTTCTCCCCAGTTGCGCCGTCCAGGCTCACGTAAACTCTCCCGTCTCTCCAGCTTAAGTCACTGTCAGTGCTTTGGGATTCGAGCTTGTTGCCCTCCGAGGGGCAGTCGGACATTTCTGAGCTACTGTCTGAAGAGGAGTGTTTCCCAGACACGCAGCCAGAGTCCTTGCTCAGGTCCTCTGAAGCGTTGCTGGCATCCGACAGTTTCCTCTGCGCGCCGGGGCTTCTCTGGCACTCCGCGGTGACACTCCAAGCGACATTTGCCGGACGCTTTACTTCTCCCACCGTTTTCACCTCCTTCCCCGTGTCGCACTGTGTGTCCTTGGAGCCACTACGGGCATCTTTACATGATGTCACTGGTGTGTCCCTCTTCTTCTTCTGGACTGTTTGCGCCTTGGGTTGTTTCTGGCACCGGAGCGCCTTCTTTGCGCTCTTGTCTCCTTCTCTGTTCATCTCGTGTCTACAACTCTTTTTTTCTTTAGGTCAGAAAGGACAACTCTTTCAGTTCATGTTGATCACGATGCTATCAGAAATCTGCCACAAGGTCCTTAACTCCCGCCGCCCAGAGCGCATGGACTGGACTGGGCAGATCCTAGCTGCCCCCCATCCTCCAATTCTGAAACTTTGCCATAATGCCAGGGAGGGATCGGGGACAGAAAGTGTGAGTGTCAAGTCAGCCAGCATAAACAATCTGACTTCCGGTCAATAGTTTCACAGTAAAACGATTATTGACGAACATACAGTACGTTGCAACTTGTTTTGAATAGGTTAGTACAGAGTGAAAATAAATCATATACTGAGTGTGACAAAGTAGCCATGTCAATTTTATTATCAATAATAATAATAATGATAATGATGATGACGATGAAAACCAACCAAGTGTAATGTAATTTTTTAAACTTATTTAGTCATTTAACAAAATAATTAAATTGATAATATTAAACATTTCAGCATTTATTAATACTATAAAATAAACTTCAAGAACGATGTATTTAAAATGTACACCTATTTATAAACAGGCTGAAAAAAGGAAAAAAGAAGGAATGAAAAGGAAGAATTTTATTTTTTCTAAAATGCAATGAAGGGCGTCTCCATAGCAACTAGCTGTAGTCAGGTACAACTCTCAAACACTTTCCAGAAACTATTATGATGCACATAATCCATATTGTCAAATTTGTGGGAATTCACTAACATCTACTACCAGCATTTCGACTATTAAACTTTCTCCATTTAGATTCTGGTTGTTGAAATACTGCCTCCTCTTTGTTGTAATAGGTTGGCTCACAACTTTAGAAGACGCTCTGCTGTGCCTTTTAAAACCAGCCAGCCACACAGCTTTCCAAAGCAGCTGCTTTCTGTCCACCTTGCAGCTGCTCCCCATTGACTGTAACGTAAGAAATGCAGCAGCAGTTAGAGAAAAGCGGACTAGTGTGAATACAGTCTTAATCTTTATTATTAAATTGACAAATGCTTTTATTTTGAAGGAAAGGTGGTCTATTTTCGGTCCTTTTATGGCTGTCTCTGGTTAGCTTGACACAGCTGAGGTTGTGTTGCTGCTGGCCCCGCCCACAGCCTTTACTCTCCTATGGGAGGCTAGGCTTTTTGTCCAACTACTGGCCAAGTGCGGTCTCGTCCCACTGTTCATTCAGTTGGCAGAGTTCAGAAGATTAAACAATTTACTGAAATATTTGATTGGCTGATATTAAAGTCAAATGTCTTTTGGGTAGCTTATATGTGTTTTGTTTCTGCACATCGCCTGATCCTGCCAACGCACCCTTATGGCGACGATACATCCAGTTGTTCCATTTCTACCTATAATTTAGATTTATTTGTCAGATTCTGTTTAGCTTTAAGCGTAAGTGATTTGATGTATTTTGCATCCAATTATCGAAAACATAATCGGAAGAAGGTCTAAAACAAAATTTCCGATTTGATTGACATATTTGATATATGGCATATTGGTGTAGAGCTATAGGCTTGCGGATTACTTGAGGTGCGTTTGGTTTAAGTCCCTGGTCACGCCAACTGTTAAGGGCAATAGACTCCAAAGGGAAGTTCAGCATTCTCGTGTGTTTTTGCTCGGATAGCTCATTTTAGTTAGCATGCAATACTGTCTACTGTTGCAAGAAATAACAGAGACAAGTTTCCCTCAGCCCATTAGGCTTTGTTAGAGATGGAAAAGGTCATAATGACTGCGGTGGGAATATGGGCAAACTGCGTTTTCCGGTACAGTTAACATATAACATAAATGCTCGTCGGGAGTAAAATAGAAAATAATTCCACAATCTGTTATTTACTGTGACTGGAGCAGATGACACATCCTGACAAATTGGCGTAGGCTCGGCTGTTGGCTCTTTATCGTCTCAGGTGGAGTTATAATGCTCATAAACTGTTAAATTGAGTAATCTATTGCCTTGATTGATTTAAGTCTTAAATCACCATTCTCACTGAGTTCACATCTAACCCGAACCTCGCCCTCGACCAGCGTCTTAGAAATTACATTGGCGGTTTTATTATAGGGACCTCTGCGCCAAGATTTATCAGCACCACCACTGGGCCACCACTGCCCCAGTCCCTCCTATTTGATTGGGCACAGAAGTAGGTGTGTCAAGAAAGAGAAGAACTTCTGATTGTTCAATGTGTTGTCCATCAAGACACCCACCATAGAAACGTAAGTAAAGAATAGGCATAAGAGGAAAGCAAATCTAAACGCTCACTATAATATCCATAAAGGGACTTGTGTGGTGCTCAATGGTGAGTTTTTAGTGAGATTCATATATTATAGCAAACTATATGTTCTTATAGTTTGTCGTGATATGTGTGTATTTCACATCTTAGTCACATGTTTCACCCCATATTTCACCCTCATAACACACACTCTCTTTCCCAGTCGACCTTGCCCTGACTATTGATCGATAAATCTAGGATTTTTGTGATTTAGTCGTTTTGCTACAGAGGTCAATGTTGACATTTTCTTGTTCTCTCTCATGATGTGCAGTTTCATGCGTCTTGTATGGACACTTCATACGTCGGTGCGTGTCTAACAAAGTTTAACAGAGTTAACTCCTACACGGCCTCTTATAATTTTCATATCACATTGTTCAATCTGTGTTGAAAATAGCTGCTGAACCGCACATCTCTTTGCCTTCTAGTTCTAGGCTGCTAGCTGCGATGTGATTGGCTGACAGACCCGTCATTAACGATGCCCTTACCGCCCACTTCCGCCCAGTTTTTTGAGGCAGTGCATTATCGATTGTTTATGTTTCTAGGGCATTATTTCGGTGGCAATTCACAGGTATTTCTTCATAAACGGTATCGTATGTTTATGTAATTTGCGCTGCTCTCTTGATATGTGTTTGTTAGTCCCCGTGTTGATGACGGTAGCTAATCTCCAGTTGCTCACTCTCCAGCCGTCAGCTGACGTTTTTCACTCAGTGCAGCAGCAATGCTAACGGCTAGCTAGTTAGATAGCTAACAGCTAAGGCACTTTTGGGAACATACGAACTGAAATCTAGCCCGTGTGCTTTTTTCTGTTAATCATAGCGTGAAATGGACAATGTTTTGCTTCACTGCCAAAACTAGCTGCCCGTGCCCCGCATGGTGTAACGAACTGTTCATGCCTTGCAGGTTGTGTCTATGGCTGTGTGTGATGCTTGAGAAGAGGCTGGGGCGCAGCGACAGGCCGACGGTGGAAACATGACTTCTGAGTAACACTGAATTTCTCTGCTCAGTATGAACAGCGAGGAGGAGTTTTACGACGCCGAGACAGGTGAGACAGCTGTCAGGTTTCTGGTTAGTCTGATGTTCTGGTTGTCTGATAAAAGATACCTAGCTGTGTCAAAATGAATGAAAGCACTCACACAACTAACTTAAGTGACATGGCTTAATTCTGGGATCATAAAATCAGCAAGGTAAGACATCCCACTTGCATGAGTCACTCCTTCCTTACCTCCCACTTGGCCTTGTCTTTCAGGGCTGGAGTCAGATGATTCCTGTGAGGTCAGTTTTAAGGATGCCCTAGTGTTTGACAGCCACCAGGTATCCGATGGCAGTAAGACACAGGAGAATGGAGTATGGGAGCGCAGGTGAGAAATAAAAATCAGAACATTGTCACGTTCCTGTTAACAGCAGTGGACGTGGGCAGTAGTTGCAGGGGTATGAGGGTTTCATACGTGAACACGTTTACACATGGAAGCAGCCCAGAACAACCACACTTGCTTGATGGTAGCTGATGGGGGAGGAGAGACTGTTTGCGTGGCTGTAGTCATTTCATTACAATTTGATTTGCAATTGTCAATACCATGATGAATAGTTAGATTTTTTTATGTAGCACAATATATTGTGTGATTTATATATTACCACATGCTTATTTATGAGCTAGTAAATAACAAATCGGCTGTCAAAAGTTTGTGTTGAATTTTTATTTGTAATTTCTTTGGCTTCAATGTGTTCCAGGAAAACCCTGCCAGCTGAAATGATCTCTAGAAACAACTTCAGTGTATGGAATATACTGAAGAAATGCATTGGCATGGTGAGTCCTATCTGGGTAGTTAATTAACTAACTGAGTAGCTATGCGACTACCCTCATACAAAATAAATTCTTCCTTCCTGACCACAAAATTGCTACAAGCAAGCTGGTGGTCAGGTTCTTCTAGTATGAAACTTGAAATGGATTTTGTTAATGATTCTTAAATATTTCTGTACTCAGTCAAAAACTAAACTGGTTTGCTATTTTCTCATTTTCGCTGGCTATTGGCTTGGGGAACACTTTAATTGCATGCATCTGAAAGCAGCAAAATATATTCAAATAACGTATTCTATCTTAACTTTTTAAATATGGTATAAAAGTCTCTCGTGTTTATTGCTTATTTATCTGGTTTATTTTTTAATTCACTCGAGTGTCTTCTGTTGTGGTGACACAGGAGCTGTCCAAAATAGCAATGCCGGTTGTGTTTAACGAGCCACTGAGCTTTCTCCAGAGAATCTCGGAGTACATGGAGCACACTCACCTCATCCACAAAGCCTGCAGTTTGTCTGACTCCATAGACCGCATGCAGGTAAAAATAACACCGATGGCTCTCACGTTCTGCTTTTACCAGAATTTAGAATCTCACGATTTTCTCTGTGACAGGTTGTTGCTGCATTTGCGGTTTCATCTGTGGCATCGCAATGGGAAAGGACTGGAAAGCCATTTAATCCTTTGCTGGGGGAGACATATGAACTCACAAGGTATTCAAGCAAGTAACAACAAAAGATTATAGCAACTTAAAATGCAGGGGGCAATTTTGCCAAGAGGAATCAAATTTCATGTATTTGATTGATTCATTTGGGTTTTCTAATGTTGCTTTTTTAGAGAGGAGGAGGGATATCGATTGGTCTCAGAGCAAGTGAGCCACCACCCCCCTATCAGTGCCTTCCATGCCCAGTCTCTGAAACAAGAATTTGAGTTCCATGGCTCCATTTACCCCAAACTCAAGTTCTGGGGCAAGAGTGTAGAGGCTGAGCCCAAAGGCACCATGACACTGGAGTTACTGAAGTTAGTATACGTACATTTATTCTTGCATGTTTCTGGGTGCACGTGCACATATTTATATAAATAGATAAGCATGTCACACAAGCACCCTCTTTCAGACTGACGGTATGGCTGTGAAATCCATATTACTGAGCAATCTTTAAGATGCTGTGAATTTATTCCAGACATAAAGAAGCATACACATGGACAAACCCAATGTGCTGTGTGCATAACATCATCTTGGGAAAACTCTGGATTGAGCAGTACGGAACCGTAGAGATAGTCAACCACAGGTATGATGACAAATACTTAAGCACAGAAATGATAATATTTGGGTTAGTGTTTATCTATTGATTTATTCCTTTTGCATCTAATTGGTCAGCACGGGAGATAAGTGTATACTGAACTTCAAATCATGTGGCATGTTTGGGAAGGAGCTGCACAGAGTGGAGGGCCATATCCAAGACAAGAGGTGAGAGCATGGCTGCAGCACGACTGATAATGGTGGCTATGAATATAATGATAATTGCATCTCCCTTTTATCTCGCTATGTAGACATTTTTTCTAAACTGAATTTGATGACTTTGCTGTTAAACTAGTAAGAAGAAGCGCCGTGTGATCTATGGGAAGTGGACAGAGTGCATGTACAGCGTGGACCCCAAGGTTTACGATGCAAACAAGAAGGCAGAAAAAAAGGCAGGGGGAGATTCTAGAAAGCTGAAACAGGTGAGTAACATTCAGATTTACAGCAGATTTGCTGAGATGTGCTAAGTTTTCTACAGCAGATTTAGCTTTGAATAAAATCTGATTATGAGCATGCTGAGTCAAGAACTTCTGATCTTCCACTAAGATCAAATGTTACCTTGATTTTGTTTCCATGTTTGTCTTTGACAGATTTTACCTGTGATCTCTGTTTATTACTGATCACTCTCAATTCTTTTTCTCAAATGATATCTTTTTCTTTCACGATAACATGCAGTGGCATTAGTGGAAGGTAAGGTAAAATGTATTTGATATGGTATCTGTAGTGTGCTACTGCTGTTGTCTAGTTCAAGTTATGTTCCAAGTGTATGATTAGATCATTGCCAGCACTAATCCATTATGTCTTGCAATGACATGCATCATTGCTTGAGAGAGACGTGTTGCGTTTGTGGCAGCTGTAGTTTTGTGAATCGTATGTATGCATATGTATGTAAGCATAAGTTTTGTTAGTCAATGTCTAATAATGCCACATGTTTGGATGTGTGTGTGTGTGTGTGTGTCTGTGCATGTGTGTAGGAACATAGTACTGAAGGTGAGGAGGCAGATGAGATGCCAGACGTTCAAGAGACTGTGACTGTGATACCAGGAAGTGCCTTACTGTGGAGGATAACGCCGCGACCTGCCCACTCAGCACAGGTCACACACACACACACACACACACACACACACACACACACACACACACACACACACACACACACACACACACACACACACAGAGCACACAATTACTGACTGACATTTATATTTCTTAATCTTACGTTGAGACCAGTAAGTGTCAAAGTGACTTTGGGGGCCACAAAATGTGTTTCCTTGAATGTGAAAGAAATATTTCTGAGAGGCACATATTAGCATTTTTTATATATGATTTTTTTTAAATTTTTTTATAAATGCCTTGTTTTCATGTCAAATGATGATGATTTATTTTCCTGTGATGATATAGATTATTGTATGAGGAGGAATCCATTTGATTTTTATGAATCAAAATGGTTGAGAACCACTGATCTGCAGCAATGTTTTTCAGTGTCTGGGTTGGGACCCACTGGTGGTGATTAAATGGGGCCTCAAAATATTCTGGATGAATTGATATCAAAGGTCACTGACTGTGTCATGTTTCCAAAGCCTTCCTGACTTTTCTGTAATGTAAGGAAGGAAAATGTATCAAGCTACTTAGTAGGTTTTTAGGAACCCTAACCCTTTTTTGTTACATTAGCTGACTCAGTAGCCTGCAGAAGTGAAGGGGCTATAACTCTACATGACACGAGTTTCTCCTTTTAAGTTATTTTTGGAGTGTTCACATGTGTACTAAAATAGTCTGACTTCACTTGAAGAGCTGAAATGGTCAGCATGTGTGAAAACACCCTTGTCTTAATTTTAATCATTCCCACCATAACCTCTGCTGTTTTTCGTCCTGTGTAGATGTATAACTTCACCAGCTTTGCCATGACGCTAAATGAGCTGGAGCCTGGCATGGAGAGGCTACTGGCAGCCACAGACTGCCGGCTGCGGCCTGATATCAAAGCTATGGAGAATGGAGACCTAGGTAACACTTATAAACATGCTCATACACACAACACGTATGCACTGTCTCACGTACATGCACACAAACGGTTCCTTTCAGACACACGACTACATCACCGCGACCCTCATATGATCCTATAATGATGCCTCCATGTGTGATGTCGTGTTTTGTAGACACAGCAAGTACAGAGAAAGAGCGGCTAGAGGAGAAACAGAGAGATGCACGTAAGGAACGCTCCAAGGATGAAGAAGACTGGTCAACCAGGTTTGTTTTCTCAAGACCTGTAATCTGTGGTTTCAGTCCTTGCACGAATTTGTAACTTTGAAAGCTTGTGAAGTCGAGCAGCTCTCATACATAAAAACATGTCTTAACGGTTTTCATCTCTACTCAGGTGGTTTCAGCTGGGGACAAACCCTCATACGGGGGCTGAGGATTGGCTCTACACAGGTGGATACTTTGACAGGAATTTCACTGACTGTCCCAACATTTATTGACATAGGATGTGCCGAGTGTCATCTCCAGATCCTCCCTGATTGGATTTATTGCATTTCTCTCGGCATCCAAGATTTGAGTCTGTGATGTCCACTGTTTCTTCATTAGAATCTATGGAAAACTGATATCAAAATATCAATATGTATCGGACAGAAATTATTTATCTGCAAATGACCATGAAAGTTTGTACACAAGTGAAGTAATATTGAGGAGCATTTTAGAGTTTAATTTAACGTTGGCTACACGGCAGCCATCTTTATGTGCCCTAATCGTGATTCTGATGATAATGCTCCCCGTGTTACTCACCTCACAGAACTTGTCTATTCTATCCAAGGTTTTTGTAAACCGTTCAATAATGTGATCTCCAGAGTGGTGGCCATATTACTGTGGAATATGAAGCTCTGACTTCTAGAAAATAGGTTGACAGGTACTCAGCCACACTCTTACATCTAGATGTACTACACACTTCTGTCAAGGTGCACTCAAATATCAGGGGTTATTTACACACATCTGCTACTTTTATATAATCTCTTTGAATAGTAGATGTCTATTTTAGTTGGCACTAAACCATCCCTAAAATGTCACAAGTGTGATCATTTTCTGTGACTAGAGAACTAGAAATGAAAGCTGCTTATAATGTTTACTAGCACAGTAAACAAAGAAATATTGTCAGTAAAATGTTATGTTGTTGACAACTGTAACATAGATGTGCGTAATACTTTGGTGCATGCATGGTCACCAAGATGATGATTATTTACACAATCTGAAGCCATAAAACTCAAAGGTGGTCTGCACTGAACAAAATACTGTAAATCCATTCATATAAAATGTTGAGCAAAGGGATGATGCTGTACAGAGCATATTGGTTGGACTCATCAGATGGCAATGGATACAAGAGAAAACTGTGTTAAACTTTCTTATAAACTCTTCATTTTACCCATTTGTCTTTACATGTGGGCAATGCAGTTGCTCTGACCATGGCATTTTGGCTGGGTTTTTACAAGGCACATTTTGACGTTAATAATGAACCTCCTGTGATTGAGGCCTCAGCTCTACTCTTATTTTCAATTTGAGGTCCTGTCCCATTTCACCATACAACAAAACTGTGGCAGCAAAACAAACTGAACATCTTTAGACACCATAAACCTATGCAAACATTTCCATTCAGTCTTCCCTCCCGAAATGTGAAACAAGAAAAAAATAACTTTGATCCTTTTAGCTAGTATCCAATGTGTGCTTAGGAAACCATTGATGCACCTGTTTAAGTGAATGTTCCTCAGTTTTGTGCAAATAATATCATGCATACAGTGTGGTTGTTAGATATGCTTTTTGTTTCCAAGTGCTAATTTTGCATAAAACTGCACAAGTGTATGCTCACAGTGCTATGCACATATGATATATTTTCTTCCCCAACTCCCCTCAACTTGCTCTGTGAATTCAAGGCCTCATGGTTGTTCTAATTAATACTCTATCTTTTTGTCAATGTCTGGTGTTCATTTGGAAATGTTTACATTGTATGTTGCTAGCCCTTATATTCTCTTTCTGTTAATATTTTTAGATACATATACAGAGCACTACAACGTACTACACCTTTAGCAACATAGTACAGAAGCATACCTCCTGCCATTGTATTGTATAGGCCATATGCATACAAAGTGTATTTAAGAAATAAATTATGGACTATTCAAAGTGCTGGCCTTTTTATTTATGTATTTTCAAATGTGAGTGTACTGGCACCCGTTGTATCAACCTTAAACACGGTTACAGCAGCTTTTGACATAACTGAGCGTCTAAATGGCATCTTATTTTATAACCATAGACTCTCTAAATCTATACTATAGATTCTGGAAAACCACTAGAAAACCATTCTGGTGAACATGAGTTACATTTAACTTCAATATTTCGTCAGGAATATTAAGGAAAGTGCAAGCTCTCGGTTGCCTGGGCATGTACACTTATATACATTGATATAACATAAATAGACTGTGTTGTGCACTCTCTACCAAACGTGCGCGTGAGTTTTAAAGACCCGAATATTGGCACACGCGCTGGCCAATCGCAGTGAGGCAGCGGTGACAGTCAGCCAATCACAGTCACCTACCTCGCCGGGTTTCACCGTTGCTGCAGCTGAGTGATATTTCGGAAACGTAAGTAGATTGTTCTCCTTTTAATTTGTGTTGGGGTCGAAATATAGAAACTAGACATGCATGCGTGTTCTGTTAGCATGCACGCAGAGTAAAAATGTAGGTATCTCCAGTGAGCTAAACAAGGTTACCGGCTACAGGATGCAGAGTCATCAACGGTGGACAAGCCGCCGGTGCCTCTGTGGTACTGCCCCAGTGGCCTATTTATTATGGGAACACTGGGATATGTGAAGTCTTTTTTTCCCATTTCAGCTCTGAATTCCAGATCATATTCTGTATTCAGTTTGTGTTGATTTAAGTTCAGGAAACCCTTATTATCCCTAGGGGGCAATAACAAACGGCAATGAAGACATACAAGGAGTAGTATGTCGAAAAATGTAGTAATTTGCAAACAGACGTACAATTTAAGTTGGTCGTAAATCCGAGACTCAAATGTCTCAAAATATATATATATATATATATCAAGGTGGTTAATATGAGAGATACGGGGGACTGAGGCAATAGGAGAAACACAACCTCATATCTGATATATAGGACTACATTTCGTCTAATTTCTGCCACATTATGTACAAACAGCCTACATTTCAAGCAATGTGTCCTTACATATTAGGCCAGGGTTAGATGGATAGAAATACAATCCAGATCTTCACTGAGGCCTGTCTCCTCTGTCACACCAGCCAGTCCTCCTCATCATGGCCTCTGGAGCGCTCTTCCCCAGTCTGGTGTCTGGGTCCCGTGGCTCCTCCAGCAAATACCTGGTGGAATTTCGTGCTGGGAAGATGACGATGAAGGGCAGTACAGTGACTCCTGACAAGCGCAAGGGTCAGGTCTACATCCAGCAGACCGACGACTCCCTCATCCATTTCTGCTGGAAGGATCGCACAACTGGAAACGTGGATGACGTATGTGGCATTGCCACTCTTGTTTGGTTCTGAAATGTCATCTGCATGTCATTTTTCAGGCTGTTGATCTCTTCTCTCTCTCCTCTGTATATGTTCTCCTGTAGCTACAGTGGCTTGACTCTGTTTTTAATCTTAACCCCCGTCATGCTCTTCTTTAGGACCTGATCATCTTCCCTGATGACTGTGAATTCAAGCGAGTCAACCAGTGCACCACCGGGCGGGTGTATGTGTTGAAGTTCAAAGCTGGCTCCAAAAGACTGTTCTTCTGGATGCAGGTGTGTAGCTGGATGATCTGTTTGACACATCGCTATAAACCCCAGACTGGTCTTCTAATGTTGTGTAAGATGCTTGGTAACCCTTTGTTTTTCACTTGGCCAAAGAAAGAGAGCACTTTTATTGTGTCAGTATCAAACCTATAAATTACATTGACAATTTATTGCTTATCTAACTTACTTATCTTATTTAACTTACTTATCAAATGTACTTATCTTTGTCCTTTATTAAAGGACAAAATGAAATCCCATGCAGCACACAGCACCGGTGGGTAGCTAGGTAGACTTGCTGTGGTTCTTGCGTGGGAAAGTTCACCCAGCAGGTAGCACTGTTGTGTGTGGTAGAGACTCAGGGCTTTATATCATTAGGAGTGTCTTCACCACAGACATCAAGCACATGATGAGCATGGGAATGATCCCTGCAGAGGAAAGAGGAGATCACCCATTCATCATCATCAATAATACAACTGTTTCACTGTAGCAGAGATTCTTTAAAAACATAGCTTAACATACTTTATAATTCATTTGGTATTTAAAAGAAAAGAGATAAGATTTGTCAGTTGATTTTTTCTATTACTGTTGTTTTAATGTTGGGTCTGTGATGAATTTGATATTAAGAAATAATGGGTACACTTTATTTTAAAAGTAACTTCTTCTAACTAATAAAATAATACTATAAATTACCAAAAAATAAGTGACCTGGAGAGTAAGGTTAGCTGATCACAAGCTAAATGGAACCTGACTCAACTTGCTCTGTTTTTCTGATGCCAGGAGCCGAAGACTGATAAGGATGAGGAGTATTGCCGTAAAGTGAATGAGTACCTCAACAACCCACCGATGCCCGGAGCTCTTGGCAGTGGAGGCAGTGGAGGCCATGATCTGTCTGCTCTGGGAGGTGAGAGATGAAAGCATTAGAGTCACACTCACATCCCATAATCACGTCCTGCCATGTTCAAGATCCTGAAATGTACAATTAGAAAATAAATGACCTTCTCACGCTGGGTGTCGTGGTAAGAACAGCACTCAGTCACAAGTTGTCTATGTTTTCATTGGAAGGGGAGGGTGGCCTGCAGAGCCTGCTTGGTAACATGAGCCACAACCAGCTGATGCAGCTCATTGGACCAACTGGACTGGGGGGGCTTGGTAAGTACCTGCTGAACTCAATAGTGTACTAATAACACCTCAAGTGAGCAGGATGTCTTGATAAGTGCTCTTTCAGGTTCTACTCAGCATGTGAGCCAACCAGGACAATAATATGCCTGTTTTTCTGACTGACCGGTGCAGGAGGTCTTGGGGCCCTGGCTGGACCGGGTCTGGCCAGCCTCCTGGGCAGCAGTGCTCCTGCAGCCAGCAACTCCTCCACGAGGTATCTCCGGAGACTCGCCACCTCACCAGTGCCTCACATGCCTGTGAATTTTACCAAGTTCTGTGCCGAAATGTGTCAATTCTGCAAAGCCCAGTGTTGTTAAAGGAAAAATCCACCCTAGAACACCTTTACACTGTTAAAAAAAACAGCTACTGGCGATGTACCTTGTATTGCTGGGTTTATTTTGTTGTGTAGTGGTGTGCTTTTCTTATTCCCACAGAAAACTGGCCAAACACAGATGACGTGATGAGACATAGAGGTATTTGTAGCAGAGCTTCAATGGAGTTTAATAGCAGAAGTACAGAAGAATCTATTTAAATCTATTTAAAACATGAACGGCAAATGTCAGGTGTTGGTGTCAGTCCCTCAGAATGAAAGAACAAAGGCTTCTTTGTAGACTGACGTTCAACAATCACACAGGGAGAGATCCACTGTAAAAGAGGAAGAGAAACCAATTTGTCCAACAGCAGACTCAATAGACCAGAATAAAATGCAGCCACAGGACAAGTTGTGTTTTGATTAAGGGGTGTGGCTGGTGCTTTCTCAACTGGAAAAACCTGCTCTCTTGCTCTTACTAATTGCTGTTGTTCTGTCTGCTTTCAGGTGCTGAATGCAGTAAGTTTAGGCACTCTCTCTGGGAGTTGTCCAAAGGCATTCTGGGAAATGTAAGAGATAACTAACTGATGTAGAAGTAGACAAGGCAGGTTGAAGGAAAGTGGGTACACCAAAGTAAAAAGTAAATTACAGCACAGTATCACAAAATAACTCCTGGAATGCTTTGAACATCACAGACTAATGATACATAACAACATAAGAGGGTTGAATTTTCCTTTAATAACTGAACATAAAGGGCTATTAGCCGGGTCAGTGACATGAATCGATGATCCCTGTTTTTTCTCCCTTCTCTCAGTCCGTCAACCGCGGTCACCCCCACCTCTAC
>CABFOQ010030818.1:0-10570 GCA_900660455.1 Gephyroberyx darwinii
ACCGCTGGTAAAGATCGGGGTGTGGGTGAATTATGGGAAGGGCCAGCTGACGTTTTACGACGCCGAGACCATGAATGTCTTGCAGAGGTTCTCGGCAGCCCTGACGCCCATGTTTGACAGGGCTCATCACCAGTTCACCGAGCCCCTGTACCCCGCCGTACGGTTCCTGAGACCACCAGAGAGCCAGGTCTGGCCAAACCACTTGGAGATCTGTAACCTTAACACTCCATGATAGTCTAGAAATATTCCAGAGATTATTTGGTATTTAGGACAATGATGTGTACTAAAATCAGATGTCTTGCTAGTGCTAATGTGTGCAGTCTTTACCATCTTTATGTTCCATTATGACTGAGTAGCTATACAGTAGAAGAACACAGCATATACTACAATGAATAAGACAGACACACCTGAAGTCAATGTCCAGCAGAAGGCTCTTCATGGGCTGATGTTTCCCCTCCAGGTTACGCAACTTGATCAGCTCCTGGAGTCTGAGCAGCAAGTGTGACAATCATACTTAAATGAAAAATGTTTAATATGTCACTTAATTGTCACTGGAAAGTAAAGAATGGCCTTGTAGCAAATTGTGTTCGTCAGACCCACATTAACTGGTAAATATAATAAATGTCTTAAATTTGGTGCACAGACATTTTAAAAACATCCATACTGACATACCTGGTGCAGGGAATAGGCAATAGTACCATATATATACTGTACTTATCACTCTACACATACACATTTAACATTCAATTACTATGTTCATGCATGATATACATGCATAATGCATCCGTGAAATACACATTAAATGCATGCAACTACAGTATCTTTATTTATTTATTATTTTCAATACCCAGTTGTTGTAATTACTTATTGTATTATCTTAACTTTGCACCATTTGTCTTATTCTACATCAATATAATCTACATCATATTCTCTGCTACTGCAGCCACCCCAATTTTGCCACAGGGATTATTAAAGCTTCATCCAATCTAATAAATTAACCTCTCTAAAAGATGATTCAAACAACTCTTCTACTAGCTTCAAACCCAAAATCCACTGAAAAATGTCGCTCACCTGGGTGTGCCCACACACAGCACCTTCCTGTATCCCTGGCTAGCCAAGGCATCCAACAGGAAGTGCGAGCTACGGTCGGTGAAAAGGTACTGGGCATTGCTCTTCTTGTTCTCCAGCGGACGAAGCAACACACTGGGCCTCCTCATTTGGGCCACAGTAATGGCAGTAGACTTGTGGGAGGCATGGGCCTCGTGTTCACCCGGTAGGAGCAGAATCTGACAGTCCTGACAGAATCTTTTATCACCCACCGAGAGGGAGGCGAACTTTATGAACCTGAGGGACAAGTTACGGTTCATCAAAGTGGGCTCACCTAAATATATGAGGCATTAGTCTGATTACACTACTTTGGTCAGGTGGATGTTCTCTCCTTTATGGAGGTATGTATGTATTAGGGCTGACATCTCTGGACAAGTGGTTTTACCATATCAATAGTAAGGATAGCCTATGTTCCAATAGACACCATGGGCTGCTGTCAGCTTCTTACCTGGAGCAGTACTCCTGTTGGGTGAACAGAGGCCTCTTTGACTGGTTCTCTGCCTCTCTGGCCAACAGCCTGGCCTCTGACACCTTACAAACAAACAATGCATTATAATGAATGAGAGTTCAGTGGATCGATCAAATAGCATCAGACATGTTGGCTTAACAGACACATGTAGATAAGATGTCACATCAGAAGAAGTGAAGAGTTTGGCTATGTAGTTGATTGTGGCTAGAGAGCCTACCTTCTCATCTTCCCACTGAAAGAAGTTGCAGTCTTTTCTATCCCTGCAGGCGGAGCAAGCATAAAACCTCCTGCCTTTCTCGTCTCCTTTGCAAACCTTCTGAAATAACAACGTTGGGCCTGGCAAAAGACACAGCATTTACAGGAAATGTCAGTGGAGTGGTCATACAAAATTTTCATTCATATATAAATCATTAATTACAACGTTACAACGTAAATTAGATTATTTACGACAGGTGGAGAGCAGATGCGTGCCGCTCCACGTTACGGCAAACCCCAAAATCAGTTTATTTTTTCCTCTGGCTGCTTAAGGCCTCCTTGGTTATAGGCAAAGGTACACACTTGGCAGAACATAACTTAAGCAATTTACGAATCGGAAGGAACCGTTCATTAATTGGGCATACATCCAATACACCAAGAAAACGTGTTTTAATAAAGTGTCAACTTTTACAATCGGTTCGCCTGCTATTCCCACAAGCTTAACATTAACTTAACGTTATTAACGTAACGTTATACCAAATAACTACTACTGTGAAGCAATGACAAAAGTTGAGATTTTATTGAAATAAATCTTTCTCGGTGGGTGACCTATATGCCGGATTTACCAAAAGATCCTAATAATTTTCAAAACGTCTTGATTTATGTATATCATATCATGTACCTTTGTCAATAGCCAAGGAAACCTTAAAACTGCCTGATTTTTGAACAAAGTTTGGCACACGTTTCTCAGCTACTAGGGTTGTACTGGTTATTTTTGCCTTACCATGCGGACACGATGGAGCTTTTTTATCCCCTTCTGTAAGAATAACTTCTATTCCAAAACTTTCATCATTTGCCCCAGGTATATCCATGTTGTTAATGTCGTGTACTTAAAAGAGTTCATAAACTGCTTGTCAACCCTGCAAGCTAAGCCTGACAAGTGGCAACCATGCCGTGTGTTGGTCGCGAAGATTTGACGTCACGACCATCTTGTCGAGATAAAAGCTCATTGGCTATCCGGATCTTTGTCATGAAAGCAAATATACTGAATCTGAAAAATTAAAAACATATTTTTGACAAGTCACTATTTCTCCTTTATTTCTTCTCTGTCCTCTCGTTGTATACATATATTAAGTTATTTGATTTTGTTATAGTAATATTCAGTGACCCAGTTTTTTTTTTTATTGTATTTGAATGGTTCATGAGTTTTCTACCTTAACTCCAATGTCAAGAGTTTTATTGGCCATTTGAGACAAGTACAAGTACAAGCACATTGGAATTCTTACTCCTGATCATTCCGCCAGCACACACTATGCAAATTTAAATAATACAGTGAATAAAAAAAGGAGCTATAAAGAATATATACAGAATATGCACATATTGTATGTAATATGTACTTTAGTAAAGTGACTATAGTAAAGTGTATGTATGTAAAAGCAAGGCAACTAAAAAATAAACCTAATAGCTTCAATGCAATAAGATTCAGATACTGCTGCTGTTTTGATGTGCTGAGCTATTTCTTCCCAGCAGGAGGCAGAAAAGCAAAGAAAATCAGCATGTCACTGCACCTGCCACAATGAACCTAGACTGCAATAATCAACGAGTCTCAAGATTGGTTCTATGAATTCAAATTAGGTCAAACTATAGTAAAAAAAACAACCTAAAAAAACCCCCAAACCTTGGCTGTATTGTGTAAATTTATATCAAATTATGGATAATTTATATTAAATCAAGGGTCAAACCGTGGACAAAGAAAAAAAACAAAAAATATGTATGATATGATAATATACTGAAGATGAAATACCTGCAGTATGAAATAAAACTATAAAGATATATGCCATATTTTATAGAATATAAGAAAACTCATGAAGAAAACAAATGTGTGGATTTACATCGTATGTGCATGATGTACAAATGGGACAATTAACATAAACTACATGTAGTGAAAACATACGTTTTAATAATGGGTGTGGCTTTGTCCTCCAGTCCCTACATTTTTTTTTACTCCAAATGACAAAGGGGGAAATCTCGGTTTCCCTCACCTGCTTGTTGTTGTCGCAGGTCTGTTCACCTCGCCGCCTGATGCGTACGATGCGGTTTGTTTACGCTCATCTCGCTTGTAGTCCAAAATGATCACGTATGAAGGTCATTTCAATTGCTTTTTTCATTCATAAAGACTACAATTCCCACATACTCGCATATGGTTCGACGCGAGCGCAGCGGCGCTGTCAGACGCGCAATTCATCGACAGGCTAGCTAGATGCTGAACCAGAGCTGCGTCAATTTACCGGAGTTAGCCAGTCTACCACAGGAAACGGTGTGATTTTGCCTCCGAAATAAAAGCGTAGAATTTGTTAATTTGTGGAAATTGGTTAATTAATTAATATCGTCTCAGTCAATTTAGTGAATATAAACAAATTCTGAAATTTTTTGACCTAAAACAGAAATGCAGTAAAGGATAAACGCACCAAAACGGTCCATCTTTTTATTTGTGTAATTGCATTTCACCATCAGGGACTTTATTTTGAAATAAGTTACCAGAAGTCCCAGTTGTTACGCTGTCAGGCTTAACTCTTGCTTGTCTTTCTCCACTGTGCGCCCACACCCAGCCCGCACTAGTCGGCCTCTGCGGTGCACGGGACGTTGTCTGCACGGCTGTGGGAGAATACATCCGCGAGCCTTAAACAAGCACCCTCCCTGCATATTCCCGCGTCCACATTGTGCTGTTCATCCTGGCGGTCGGTGGGAGGAGGGAGGGAGGAAGTAAGGCGTGTGCGCTCTGCGGTTGCTGGCATCATCCATGCACTGTCAATGTGGATAGTGGGTTATTTACTGTACATCATCTGACCGGTGAGGACTGATCCGACTGGCGTCATGAGCAGCACTGGTAAGAGCATTTAAGATTCAGCCTGGTTGTTGCACCGCTTTCCTCTAGCCTCTAACACGTTTTTTACCCAAAAGAGAAATCACTAGAATATCCCTATAATATTCCTATAGTATGCCTGTGGTGCTCAAGAGTGAGTCTGCAGTGACCCTATCTGACTTTAAGGTATTTTTCATCTCCTGTGGCATCACCTATAATATTCCCATCTGCAAATTTGTATATTATCCATCTAAAATATATTACAGGATTACTACCATTTCATGCTACCATCACCATCAGCCTCGCTTTAACCAGACAGGCGATGCTACACTAATATGTTTTATTCTGCCGTTGAGACATGGTTTCAATTCCGTCCATATTAAAAGGCCATAGGGACAACCCAGGCTGGGTGTAGGAACGCCCAGCAATCCCACAGTGGGGTGAGTGGTCCTTTTCATCACGTTGCAGTACAGTCGCTGCCGGTTTACAGGAGCCTCGGTACGGTCCCCGGCAGGTCTGGCTGCTGGGAGGCTGCTGTCAGAGCTGCCAGGGAACAATTGGACATTGTAATGGGAGACTGGTCTACAGTGGAAGCCTGCACACTCTACAGCCCTGCAGCACCTGCACTGCACAATGCCCTTTAATACGTAAATGAATCTATACTTTGAATACCAACATACCTGCATAGAGCATGGTCACTTTTATACTGGACACCCATATATTTATGTTGTTAGATATGATTTAGTGTAGAATATGTTAGATATTATTAATAATAGCATGTAACTGTAACTTATTATTATAGCTGGGGGGATCAAGCTAGTCATCCATTCTCACACTGTACTAACTTATTGTGAAAGAAACATTGAAACCCCTAGGGGTCCTTGAAAGGGTCCATATGATGTGTTCGGGGGAGGCCAGAAAGTCGGGAAATTCTGATTTCCTACTAGGAAAGTCGGAATTCCAAGTAGGAAACTCAGGTATCTGACGTCACGTCAGCATGGCATCACACGCTGTAAATGCTACCCAGGATTGCTTTTAACATGTTTATAATCGTCACAATACATTTGACTTTCTATGCTAACGTGCTATGCTACGTTGCCAAATATCATCATTATAACATTAGCTGTTGTATGCAGCATTTTACGTTTTATGCAGTAAAATCACAGTTTTTCCAAGCCGAACCACTGGAACGCTGTAATTCCGACCTTTCTAACTGGGAATTTCCCACGTCCGATTTTGGATGCAACACAGCATTAGAGCAGTAGCCAAATCTGATACGGCAATTTCTAGTCTCAGGCCCAAAACGAAGTCCAGCTCTTCACCACAGGAAGCACAGGGGGCTCCCAGCATGAGCAAATAGTTTTAATGAGGGGTCCGATCAATGCCCTGCACAGCAAGAGCACCGCTGTTTGAACTACTAATGAGAAGGGGTGCTGGAGTTTGTCTGGGAGTGGAGACAGAAGAAATTCATTAGCACATTGCTGTAAACTGGCAAAGAAGAGACACATTGGGGACATATTTTGCCTGGGTCTTTGTCTGTGACGCCTTTCAGAAATATGACCTTTCACCTTTTCGAGGAATGTTGGCCGGAGACGCGAGTGGAAAATTCATTTCCAATCTCTACCTGCGTGTGATGACAGCTGGCCTCCACATGCGTGCTGTTGGGCTCAGGCCGTTCCCGGTGAACGGTATCAGGTGTGTGTGTGTAAGAGATCCTGTCGTAGTTCAATAAAAGTGTCTGGCTAGCAGCGGGAGGTTGAAGACATCTGTGTGTCCATCTCTGTTGCAGCAAAACATGCACGGTAATTCACGGTGGTGCAGTAAATACATTATTGCATATGTAAACAATGCACGAGCAGCTGTAAATATCATGCAGACGCACCAGAGAAGTCCATATGTACAAGATCCACACTAAACTTTGGCTTTTAAAGTGAAGCCCAATTTTAGCCTAAGCGCTATAAACCATTCAGACGTCTTTTAAAGCGGCGGGTTCTTGGGTCTGAACCATTGTGGAAAAGTTTACTTTGTTGCATTTTTTTTTTGCATTTGTTGCATTTAGGTTCACACTGCCCAATTACAAGCCTGTAAACAAAAGTCACAGGGATTCACAAGCAGTTTATTGGATGGGAGTTTTTGGTAACTTATCATTACGTCCCCGCTCATCACTCTCTGTTGCCATTGGTTGCCATTGGTGTTTGTGATTGGTGCCAGGTGCCTCCTTGGTTGAGACACATTGACAGCGCTGAGCCCCGGCACCACGGGGAGTAATTACCAGTGACTAATGGGGATGAATGATCGGAGAATAGCCTGTTAATTCCAGCTCGGATTACCGCCGCGGGGTCACGCGAGTGAGCAGCCTGATCAATAGTGCTTTTCTCAAGCTGTTTTTTTTCTGACCGGTGTGCAGTTGAGGTCACTGGCGTGAACCCCGCTGACCCTATTCCCACATGAATGGGTTATTGGATTCCACTACATCCCCGGATCAAGCCGGATAGGAAGTCAAACACAGCGACTTTCGGGGTGGAATTTGGACTCGACACTCGACGCACTACTGCATCGTCATCCTCCTCAGTAACACACTAGCCTCAGGCGACCTCAGCACCGCCGAATTCCAATTTGGGTTAAAAACCTGTACTTCTAAATTTTTCAGAGATCTACGCAAGCTGATCTGGAGCCAGCTCCCTCGGCGTCTGGCTCCTTGGACGCCAGGGGTCAAAGTCAAGGGGAACTTGGTGGAGCTTCTCCTGGTGTTTTCTGTCACATTACGACCGGCAGCTCTCAGCTCAACCAGCTCAACTCGCTTACCTCGCTTAACTCGCTTAACTTACCTCCCCCACGTGTCAGATAATAAAAAAAACACATTATAAACACTGTGGCTGCTTCGATACCTGCAGCTCAACAGCAGCTGGAAAAATGTGGAAATACCCGTTGAAGAGTTGAACTATTATGAGCGTTAACTATGAACCAGGAACTGCATTCTCCTGGTGAGCAATGAACCCCAATAACCCCAACCCCCTTACCCCGCCTTCTCCTTAAGGGAAGGAGAATGTTGGCAGATACGATTGGTCAAATTTGATGTTTTAATTCTGTGTATTGCTATTTTAGGTTTTTATTTTTTAATTTAGGCCTGAAGTGGGGAGGAATGCCAATGCATGGAGGCCAGTTTGGCCTGGAATAAAAGTGCTTTAATTTGCACACTTCAATATAAAACTTCTAATTCTAAGATTTTGGCCAACACGTCTGTCTTTTTGGGGGTTCGTTGAGTTAATTTGTCCATGACTTTTCCGTTCCACTGTAGTGGTGGCGATGTTCTTGCCATGGTCGCCCACCACCGCTGAATGAATGTGCTGGAAACACTGGTGGGCAGACCCAGAATGGGGAGGAATGGACGGACAGTCAGTCGGGCTAACGCTAACAGCTGTTCTCACCGAGATAAATACTGGCTGATCCCACCGGTGCTAAGCCACACAGACATAAACACACACACACATAAACACAGACACAGTAATTACGCCTGCAATTCGGCGTGGGCCTGTGACATTTCCCTAAGCCTGCTGTTCTACATGGGCCTTTGATGTAGCAGGAATGGCATGCTGCTTGTCCTACGTGACCCCCATCGGCTGAAGATCGGTTCGGTCAGATTGGGGGATAGCTGTTTGGAACCCATGTGTGTTGGTGAAGGACGATACTTTTGGATTGAAGTTGTCCATAGCTGATAGTTTGTGCTGTTGTGAAAAAGCCTCTGAAACAGCATTTAAACTCTCCATTGAAGCTGAGTAAAATCCTCCCACACGCCACGAATGGAATGATTTAATTTGTCCATTTTCTTTACCCACTTATTCCTAGTCAAACTAATGTTCTTGGGGGCTATCCCAGCATGCATTGGGCAAGGAAACACCCAGGATTGGTCAGACTGGATGGACTTTTACATGCAAACTCCACACAGAAAGGACCAGGGCCGGAAATCGAACCGGGGACTTTCTTGCTGTAAGGCGCCAACGCTACCCACCTAGCTGCCGTCACTTTTACTTCCTGGAAACCAGTGTATGTTTAGCGGTTACTGAATGGCGTACCAGACGGCGTACATTAAAAACCCCAACCAACAAAACCTTTTTTCTCCGCCCCTCCCATCATATAAAACCTGCAACATCACTATTAGAGTGACATAGCAGTACGGTACTTTTGCGCAGCCCCTCTGTATCCTGTTTCGTTGAATTACAGAAGCAGGACGCCATCAAAACACCTCCACAACTTTGGAAATCGCTTATATACAAAGTGGAGCGAAGACTGATAACCGGCAAGATATTATTACGTGGTCCATATAATAAATGATTAGATGTTGGTCACCATAATATCAGCTTAAAGGGAACATTGGTGCTGAATGCTCCTGTGGTGTTTTTTTTTAAAAACTACAGGATCCAACTTGGTACTCCCAGCATGGGAAGGACCACACCTTTCCCTACTCTCCCATCTCTGTGTTTCATAACTCAGTGAATCATTTTTTATTCATTCCTCCCCGTGTGCTGGGTGGATCCCGGGCTGCCTTTTAATTGAGTCCTCCGCGGGGGAACATGCTGAGTTTATGCCATTTGGGCGTGTCGCTAGCCGTGCGTTTTACTGCCATGCCTGTGAAGCAGGGAGTTGTGTGTGCGTGGGGTGTGTGCGCATGCAGACCTAGCATGGTGCTTAAATGCGCTGAGGCGTTTATTTTAAAGCAGGTATGGTGATGCGGTCGGCACACATGCATACATGCATGCACACACAGACACAAAGTCGCAGGGGTGTGTAAGTACGGGGTGTTGCAATTGACTCAGTAGCGCACCGGCAGAAAGCTAGTTGAAGTAATTTATTCAGTGTGTGTGTGTGTGTGTGTGTGTGAGAGAGAGAGATAGAGAGAGGGAGAAAACTTCAAGATACACCAGATTCTTCAAGTGGTTACCCAGCATGCTGCTCTGCCTGGCTTAAAGGTGCATCCACACACAAATCCCCAAAGCTTCAGCCAGCCTCATGACACACACACACACACACACACACACACACACACACACACACACACACACACACACACACACACATATACACACACACACACACACACACACACATACATATTGGAGAAATTACTTCCTCCTCCAGTGCACTACTAAACTAATTGCAACGCCACACCTGCTTTACAAAAATAAAACAGTTTCCTCACATTGCAAATCCAGTTAATGACACACACACACACACACACACACACACACACACACACACACACACACACACACACACACACTCTTTCATACCAGGGATGACTGGATTCCACCTGTCTTTAGGTGCTATGATTTACCTCAGGCAAGTGTTAGAGCAGGATTATAGTGCACATTCTTGACTGCACTCACTTCCTGTCCCATGATGAACACATTTCACGCTTCACATCTGGACGGGGTGGCGATTTTGACAACCAACACAATGTTTATTATCTGAAAATGTGACGCTACTGCGATACCACGGCAAACAAAGTACAAAGTCGTACTTTTATTTTTTTCCAGAATGCAAAGTCAGATACCCGACTCGTGTTCTTTGGTTGGAATAAAAGTCAACATGGAGTTGATGAAGCATGATATCTATGTATCTATGTATAGGTACATGCTAGTTACATCCCACATCAGAGTTCAGACAGGCCACATAAGGCAAAATTTGAAGAGTTCCTCGCCGTCAACAGACAGAACGATGCTGTTGTCGGCCATGTTGGCTAAGGCAGCTATTTCCCAGACTTCAGTGTTCACACGGAACTTCCCGGTGGGAAAGTTGTGTATCCGATAGCAGCATTCTTCTTCTTCTTTCAACTATTCTATCTGCGTCACATAGCGGTGTTAGTATTTGTTTTGATCGCTGCTGATTCAAATCAAATACTAACACCGCTATGTGACGCAGATAGAATAGTTGAAAGA
>CABFOQ010030820.1:3341-14598 GCA_900660455.1 Gephyroberyx darwinii
GAGTAAGAGAGAGAGAGAGAGAGAGAAAGAGAGAGAGAGAGAGAGAGAGAGAGAGAGAGAGAGAGAGAGAGAGAGAGAGAGAGAGAGAGAGAGAGAGAAAACAGGCAGCCACAGTGGAAATACATAAGGAAATACCGAAACAAGAAAATGGGTTGTGTGAATAAATACATGCCACAGATTCACAGTTCGCTGGCTCACAAGTCCTAGCAATAACAAGTAAGAATCGTACTGCAGAGGAGGAGCTTGATTTAGGTGAGCTGTCAGAGCTCTTACAGAATGAGCACAAGGGTAGTGGTGCGAACGTGCTCTTGTGACATGGAGACGTAACTGTTGGAATACATGTGAATGAAAGGAGTCAAAAGAGCTGCCAATCAACCTTGGTTTGAGAAACACAGCTCCTCCCCTTAAGCCGAGAAAGCATTGGTGTTTGATTCAAGTGAATAACTTAACAGCACCAAAATACTGTGTCAAGCACCCCCCGCTTGTCTTTTCACGGCATTGTCAAAATTACCCTTGCTGTTGTTACATTCCAAATCAATTTGCTCTGATCCTTCTGCATGATATGCGTTCACTCATATCAAGTACACAAGCCACCCCTGTGTTACAGAGCTCAGTGGCTCAGTACTCTCATACTGCTTAACCATGCAGAACTTATTCCTAGCTGTGACTGATCTGAGTTCAGAGGTATTCTGACAGTTTGAGATCTGCTGGGTTTTGGGGTGGGGAAATGTGATGCTAAGATAAAGAGGAATATATTGACACCTGAGAGGATCAACACATTATCAGAAGAGGAGAGACGGAGATGGGGGAACAGAGGTGTAAAGGTGTAAGGGTGTAAGGGTGTACAGAGATGGAGCAAATAATAGAGAAAGAGAGAGCAAGGGGAGAGAGGTAAGGGGAGAGGAAGAGGGACTGCAGCCATATCAGCTAAATCATGGTCGATAGAGATATCAGCTGGGATTGCCTGGTCGGTTGAAAGGACGCGTGGAAACAGGAGGACAGAGGCAAACCATGCAGCACCACCTCTCATAGTGACAAGAAGTCGACGCAGGCCATTACTCAAGCAGGGTAGGGGGTGGGGCGTGTAGGGGAGCTGGTTTGATTGAACAGAAAGAATAGAGGAGGGGTGAACGCATAACACTCTGGCACGGCAAGTGCTCTAACGGCACGCAGACATAAATTTGCTGATATTATGAGCATATAAATAATAACAAGATTAACACTTCTTAACCTTCACATCTGGGCCTATCTTAGTCACAGAGGGAATTAAATCCTTTATGTGTATCCTCTTCTGTAGGTACCCTTGATAACTCTTAATGCTGGGAAATCTTGCAGGTTAACTCAACAAGACGAAAGTGATGATACAGAACACTGCCAGGCTATGACATTCATACACATGTACAGTGATGACTATACAGTGTAGAAAGGTAATGACAAGCATAAAGAATAATCTTCTGATGACGTCAAGAGAAAGTCTGAGATATTCTTAACTTTAATCAGCTAACATGTGAAATTGTAATTGTAACTGTGCAGACATATCTGGTATTAGAAGAAATGTGACAGCGGTATAGCCAGTCTGTCAAGTAGCCCAGTTTATGAGGCATCGTCCTAGGCAGTGATGATATCGTTATGAGAGCTGTCTAGAATGTAAGGCTTGCATTAATCAATTTACCTTGAGGGTTGCTCCACATGATGAAAGCAAAGCTATTAGGACAACAAGGGGTGGGTGGTGGGCAATGGTAACCTTGTGTTGTCCTTGCTGATTTAACAGTTGGACATCCCACCCTGCCCTTCTTATAAACACACATCTGTGCAAGTCACATAGGATAAACATGATGTACTGTACATATCTGCCAAATAGAAAACATCTCTACTAGAGATTCACGATGTGATATAGGAGTTTATATGATATGTTGATATATGTTCATCTGAATTTTGAAAATGGATTGAACTTGATTGTTTCATTTGTATGGTGCATTATAGCTAAAAGCATTTCCCCCAAGATCTGCATAGTGCATCCCACACAAATTATATTGAAGGGACCTAAAGTCATCATCGTGGGCAAAAAGACAGAATTAGAACAATTTTGAAAGGCAAATATTGCTCAAAACACAGAACTAAAAGCCTCAGAACTAGAAGCTAATACTACTACTGCTACTACTACTACTAGTACAACTAGATCAACTACAGTACAACTAGACCTGAGTAGCTGGAAAGGTCGACTGGCTGGCTGACTGTCAGACAGACAGACAGACAGACAGACAGACAAACAGACAGATAGATAGATAGATAGATAGATAGATAGATAGATAGATAGATAGATAGATATATAGTATATGGAATATGTATATATATCTTTGTATACATCTATATATATATATCTTTGTATATATCTATCTAGCTATATATCTGTAGTACAGTCAAACGACGAGGGACACACACATGACAGTATATAAGGAAAAAGTGTACAGCGTTTTAATGGACTGAGAAATCCAAATGCACTGTATGTTCTCTGGAGGATTTGTGAGAGAAGATTTTACCCAGACATCCCATCTCGCCCCAGGGGGTAAAATAGCAGGATTAATCATAGCACTTTCAGATTAATTACTCATAATGCAAGCACCCTCTGAAAGGCATGGCCTGCAGTTGTGATATTTGGTTGATTTCATTAGGCTCAAAGCGACAACACCTAAAATAAGCCTGGGTTAGAGGAGGAAGTAAATGCGAGAGACGGAGAAAAAACAAGAGGGGCAGCACTGCAATGCACAACAATTACATCAATAAGGAGAACTATATATATATATTAACCCAAAGTAGAAGTTCACAGTCATTTCCTTATAATGCAATTATCAGATGTCAATCTAGCCCCAGTGTTACCCTTTGTCTGCCACAGAGCTTCTTCCCTTTCACAGTAATTAAATGAGAGATAACTGACATTAACTTAGAGTGTAACTGTAGGGAGGTCTAATTCACTGTATAGTGGAAATAACATTTTTCTGCATTTTATTCTGCACTTTTTTGCACAGGCATAGGAGAATGAAACTTGAACTGAAATCTACTACTAACTAGATCTCTGTACTCATTCATCACTGAAGAACAAAGTGTTACACCATTGTATCAGTAAAGCCTCCCACCATCTGGAACATGACAACAATCAACCAAAAAACAGTGGGAGACAACTGAGCATCACTATTTGCAAGCAGCCTGCCATCAAGTTGTTCATTCTACTACAGCAAGGCTTTGTCCAACCAATCATGCAGCTGCTGTGAGCTTGGACTGGGAAAACAGGGAGGCTCGTGAGAGACTGAGCATCAAAGCTAGCCTAATAGCTAGTTAGGAAATTGATGCAACAGAGAGCAGTGGTCACAGAAAATGATGCAATTGCAGCCAAAACGACTGGGTGCACTGGCTGCATTTGGGAGTTGGAGTTGGTTGCGAGGTTGCACACCGGAGAATAGCCCATGCTCACCACCAGTTGTGTGTTTATTGCAGCTGGCTCAGGACTGACTCAGGATCTGCTTAAGGGACAAGCGTCTGCTTCTCCTTCTCCTTTGTCCGACCATGGTGAGGTTTTAGAAGTTAACACCTCTTGACCAAATTCCGACTCTGGGGTCCCATGGTAAAAACTCAGGGTGGAGGCAATACACAGCCTCCCCTCACCTTGGAGGATGAACACATGTTTTGCTTTACTAATGTGTTTTCCCTGTCTGCTTTAAAGCCGGCATTTGATGATGAGCCTCGGAAAGCCTCACCGGCACAGTTGGTCATAAATTAAGCTCTGCCTTAATTATCGGCTAACATGGATGTGCTGTGTTCCCTCTGCACTTTGGGCCATCATCACATAGACAGCAAAGAAAGCGTCAGTGTCCATTCGGTTCCAAGATCTGGTCCCTACTAAGAATAGTTTTGCTTGTATGAGGGATTTTGTTGTTGCAACTCTATGATTGCAAAATGTGATGGAGGCTTGTGCCATATCCAAGATGAACAAATGAACAAATCAGAGGAACAAATCCTTGAACAAATCCTTGAAAAATTGAGATTGGTGATGACCAATGGATTGCTTCACCATCATAGACGGAGAAGGATGAATATTTTCATGTGCCCATGAGGGCCTCCTTTGAGGGCATAACCTGCAATCGCCAAGTATTTCAATCCAGCCTATTTTTAGCTTCTTGTTTGTTAACAAAGGGCCTGGTTTAGACTGTGTAAAGTTAACATGGATCTTAGGTAGATTACCAGCTGTTCCCGTTCAGACTTTTGATGTGCAGACTGAGGATATTGGGTATGTCTTACCTTACAAACAGGTCTATTCAAAACCTTGGCTTCTTTGTCCTTCCCACTGGTATGGTGGGAAAATTGGGCCACGGAGGTTTTGTCTTTCATGCTCATTCTTTCTACCGAGGCACTGCATTTAAATACTGTGCACCTTTAATTGGGTTTTGTGTAGGACAACAGCAGACGGAGATTTCATTGGAAGCTTGCCCTTGGCTAAAAACATACAAAATATGCTTTACAAAATCAAAATACATTTTTTATCATAAGATGAGTTTATTCATAAGAACTGCTTTCTACTCACTGACAAGCCACTCTGCAGTTGAAACTTTGTGCAAACATATCTGCGTACCAATCGAATGTTGTCTTTTCCTATTCCTATAAATTTGTTATTGTGTGTTTGGTGTCTTGATTGCCATATACTACAGTTGATGGCACCGATGACAATTCGGAGAGTATGTGGATCTGTTTATTTATACACAGATATTTGGTGCTGCTTATTACCGTTAAAAACTGTACCAGGCAGTGACAGAAAAGGACTGAGATAATCCCACAACAACACTGTCCGACTCAGACCGCACCGGTCTCCAGGATGGAAAGGACATGTAACCTGATGCAGCACAGGAGAGATGATGGCTGTGTGAACTGGTAGTGCAAATCATCAAAAGACAGCACACCTCAATGATCCAAGCCATATCCACACACAAATGCTGGGTGCACAACACATTTGCTCCCTGGTAGTGCCGCGTCTTTTGATGATCCACGAGATTGTTGGTTTCCCATTGCTTTAGGGTTTTTGCGCCGCATTTCCCAGCGATTACTTTGTAACAGTGTTGCCAGTACTTTGACATCACCGGTCTGACAGCAGCTCCCACAGCCTCAAACAAGAATAGGCTGTACTGAGACTAGTGAAGCGATTGCAAATAATAGAACATCAGAATTTCAGCTGGTGCCTAAGAGTGACCATGTATACTGAGACGCTAATATCTACACTATATAAATATACTAATAAACATGTTTTATGAAATGATATAACTGTTTAGTTACATTATTACTGCATATCTATTACAATCAATTACTGCTAGTAAATACTCAACCGACATTAGTACTATACCTAGACCTAGTACTTTTAACCGAGCTATAATTTACAAAAACGAGTACTGATGTATTAATTTTGAAGCCAAATCATGAAATATTGTATCACTGTCCAAATAACTAGTGCCCATTGTATGGAGTAGACAGATTGGATTTACTATCAAATAAATCAGTACAAGTGTCATGGAAGTATCATAATCCAGATTACAATACCATCTGAGAAGAATGTATGATATGATATAGAACGGCTTAATTCAATAGGGAGAAAGCTTAGCAGATCCCTTTATTATTCACTGAACACAGAAGATAGTAAGTGAACAATCCATCAAAATGAATTGGAAGCAAAGTAGAAAATGTAAAGGTTTTATTTTGCTGAGCATGCAGAGAATGGTGCTTTGTTATATGATGTCCAGTGACTGAGCCAGAAATAGAGAGAGAAAGAGACAAAGTGAAAGGGATAGAGAGACCATCAAGGTCGCATATGCCTTTCGACACATTTTGGAAGACATAATTGTCAAATTCCAAGCCCACTGACTGCATCTGGCCTGCCATAAATGTTGATCCATCCCACCTATGAATTTAGATTCAGATTGAGCTAGGTTGTAAGTTAATTTTAGCTTGCCGAGCTGCAACAACAGTTAGAGGATATACAAGTCCCAGTGGCCATCAGAGAGCACTATTGCATGCTACATCCTAAACATAAACTGTAGAAAATAATGTTGAAATTCTACTGGACAGTTTGAAGCCTAGGAAGGAGGATTTCTGGACACTGACATGTTGTGTTTTTGGAACCAGCGTTTGCGCAGTAGAGTAAAAGGGTGGAGTAGGTGGACATATTTGCACATATTTTCTTACATGGTCATAAACCACACCCACGTGTAGTCCGGGGCTGATGCTGCTATAGCCAAAAATAGGATAATAAATATGCCCCCTCACATTCACTGAAATTCACAAAAATATAGAGAATTTAGCAGCAGATATTCTGACCTTGAGGCTCAGAAATCAATTTGCAGGTGAGGAACAATGTGAGTAATGACATTTTTGATCATTATTAGGCACCACATTTGTAACTCCATTCACCAGTGTAAATATATATCTCTTAATCTGGCAAGTATTAGTCAAAACTCTCATTTCTTGGATTGGTGCATATGATGAGATCTATCACACAATGGCTTATTAGTCAAGGTTGGCTTCGACTGTCATTACAAAACTTGGCATACACATCAGGAATTCTATTTTGTACAAGTGCAGCTTTGTGGGTGAGTTACACTGGCTTTGGTAATTACAGCTATGCAGGACATTGTGATCCTTTGACTGCCTTATCATTCCCATAACTTGCTGGTGGCTCAGTGGTTAGCACTGTCACCTCACTGCAAGAAGATACTTTGAGTCTCAGCTCTGGTCCTTTCTGTGTGGAGTTTGCATGTTCTTTCTGTGTTTGTGTGGGTTTAAACAAGGTGCTAAGTCAGGTAGATTGGTGACTCTAAACTGCCCATAGGTGTGAATGTGTTTGTCTGTGTATGTGTTCGCCCTGTGATGGCCTGTCCAGGGAAACACCCTGGACAGGTCTGGTATATGCTGGTATAGGCTCCAGCCCCCCCTGTGACCCTGAATAGGAATAAGGGGGAATGGAAAATAAATGAATGAATAATCTGCTGAATGCCAGTTTTAAATGGATTGTTAATTTTAATAGGTTACAGAAGTGGGCTGGGATTAGTATGTGGGCTTATATCAGGGCATAGAGGCAGCTTCAGAAGCAGCTGAAGGAGGAACCAGTGGCTCTGTCTGAAGAGAAAGGACAGCAGTTCTCATGTAGATGTACCTAGAGAGTGATGTATAGTTTGGTGTTCACAGTATGCCTAGCACTGTCCCTTTGTATTGACTGTATGTGAGGCCTTTATTCCTTGTACTATATGTACAATGAAAATCTAAGTTGTCTTGAATCTTTGCACCAATCACACCAAGACAAATCCCTTTACATTTATTGTACTAAATGTATAATTGTAATAAAGTGATTCTGATTTACCAACATAATTAAGTGCTTTGAATTTATCACAGGATGGTATAGCTAATTCAATAACATCATTTAATAGACACAATACTACATAGTAAGAGAAAGACATTTTAGACAATAGACAATTACACAATACAATATGAATGGCTTACATATATACAGTAAAAAGCCAACAAAAGTATTGTTGTTGAGATTGATGATGCTGAATTGAGTGTAACCCAAAGTGTAAGTGCAGTTTGTAGTGTAGATAACTATAATGACATACCCACACTGCGCACACTCCTTCACCCTCAATTTTTTATTAGGATGGATTTTCATTTTATCCCAGACAAAATAGAGGGAGAGCTTTGAATTTATGAAATGAAAAGCAAGTGAGTGATGTATAAGTGAGTGTGTCACTGTGTGTGTGAGTATTAGAGAGTGTAAGAGTGAGAGAGAGGGGGGCAGAAACAAAGCCTGATACAGACAGACTCCGAATGTTAGGGCCTCTGTCTGTGTGTGCATCTAGCCTTTATGATGTAAACTGAATGTAACCTTTCTCCCCTTACAGAGCTCCTGCAGTAAGGGTTGGGAAGCCCCACCCCCCTGGGAGCCGGCATAGACTAGCAAATGCATTCATCTGAGCCCCAGCTGCTGCGTGGTCTGGGTGTAAAGTGAAACCCTCCATGTTCCCATGCAGTATGGGGCACAGAGGGACAGTCAGAGAAGGGTGGGCACTGTTCACTTGGTAATCAGCCCTTGCACAATGTTAGTCACAAAACCGCAAAGTGCCTTGAGGACGCTTTCAGGAATTTTCAGCATTCTCCTAGTGGGAGAATAGACACAGGCATTCCCAATTTGACACAATTCATATCTTATCTTGTATCTCTATACACCCACAGCACTCACTCTGCTAAAGCACCAAGCCTCTTGCCAGCACTGGTAGCCTCTGACCCCATTTGTACACCATTTATTGGCTAATTTTTCTGTGCTCTTGGTTATCATACCTGTGAGTATATCATCACTGTTACTCAGTAGATCTCTCAGTAGATCTCTTCCCTGATGCAGATGGATCTTCTATGGAAATGACAGTCTATCCAGATGCTATAGCCCTCTGACCAGCTCTTATCTTTGTTATTATGGAGTCTGACCCTTCCTGTGGCTGTTGCGTCAACAAGGCCATTTCGGGCTGATATACAGCCTTTCGGGTAGCCCCTTTAGGAGAATCTCTTAACTTTATTGTTCGCTTGTTATATTGTGGTGGCACCTCCCTCCACTTTTCAACTGAACTGCTGACACACAAAGCGAGAGGAAACAAGATCGCTCGGACAATGTGTCTGTTTTTTCAAGCAATTTTTATTGTTATATCTTTTTTATTTGAGCTATTTAATTTGAGATATTTTTCAATGGAAACCACTCAACCACTCTCTCACCCATATCTACTATAGGTAATATAAAGATGAAGCAGGTAGATAGCTATAGAGAGAGAGGTAGCCAGACTGAGAGAGTTCGCCAGCAAACATTCATTGACAATACTGAGCGCTCCTCCAGAAGCGGCGTTGGGTAGTAATGGGTGTTCTTGGGTATTCCTAATACAAAAGGATTCCTTCAGGAATACTTTCAAGTGAAAGTGAAAAACTCAGAAGGCCATTTAGTCGTTATAAAAGAAAAAGTGGCACAGAAGAAAATTTGTGTTTGCAAACAAACCTAGACTTTGTTATGTGTAACATTTCTGACTTTGGGTAATAACCATTGGATTAAGTTACTGATTACAATTTTGATTAGGTAACTAGTAACTGTAATTACAGTAACTGTAAATACATTTTTAAAGTGAGTGTGTCAGAAACCAGTAATCAGGTTCTACATTATTAATTCATATAATCTTAACTGAAAATAGTGAACATTGCTTTTCAACCGAAAGCACATATTTTCTAGGGCATCTTGGAGCTGTTAACCTAAATTGCAAACACATTTTCATCTTTTTATGACGTTGCTATAGGTTACTTTTTTTTCAATTCACAAAATTAATCCGTTGTTATTTTTTTCTGTGAATTGCTTTTCTGCTATTGAGCCTAGCCTCCTTCAACTTATCATTTTACCACTCAAACTTATTATGTGCTTATAATGCGCTTCTGCTTTAAAACAGCAAACAACTTTGCGATGGCTTGAATTGCCTGTACAGCTGCTTTGACACCAAGGCGAATGTGAAATATTTTCTATTATTAATTCATTATTATTATTATTTTCAATTGTAACCTAAAGCCTTCAACCCCTCGCAATCCTATTTAAATTAGCCCTACAGTTAACACATCTTGAGGTAACGTCTGGGTTAATAAAACACTTCATTTAGAATTAAATTGAAGCATCAATTGATTATAACTAGCCTACAACATTTGACATGATTATTTAAAGCACAATTCCAATATGGAAACCAACTGATTTGAAATGGGGCATTTACTCTGAATAAGAGCTGTGTGTGTGTGTGTGGGCGTGTGTGTGTATGTGCGTGTGTGTGTGTGTGTGTGTGTGTGTGTGTGTGTGTGTCTCAAATACAGCAGAATCAGCTTTCCTCTGCTGTCAGATAACACAGATCCTATTGAGTGAGCATCTCTACCCTGAATGTTAAATCCAGTATTTACAACGAGGTAAGGTGCAGAGCTGAGAGAGTGACCTGGTGTGAGTTACAAAGGGGGGGAGGGATACGACACATACACAGAGAGACACAAAGAAAGAGAGAGAGAGCAACTGTGTGTGTGTGTGTGTGTGTGTGTGTGTGTGTAACTTGTGTGGAAGTTTCTGTGAGTTTCTGTAGGTGGTGCTTTCTTTTCTTTGCTCTTTTCTTTTCTTCATGCTACATTTTGAACCTTGATTTGTAATTAAACAGTAGAGTAGTAGTAGTAGTAGAGTAGCATTTGACTTAGTAGAAAATACTTTTTTTTTTCAAAAAGCCTTTATTCCATTGAACAGGCAAAAAAGTTAAGGCTAATAAGTTTAAAAAATGAATGTTAACTTTAAAAAAAAACCCCATCAGGTTTATAACATTAATTTTTATTACATTGTGGGCAGTTATATGTTATACCATGATGTTAATGTAATGAATGAAACCACCCCTCATCAATGTTTAGGCTCTTTAGACATAAACCCAAATAGTCTTTTTGACTCTATTTTGTACGTTGTTTGTACGTTGGTTTGATCCCCACAAAAGCCAGTGTGTCATCAACAGCTATGTCTCCTGTGGAGGTGTGCTTGAGCGAGAAGCTGACTCCCTCGTTGTAAGTGGCGCCGGGTAAGCTTATCAGCCAGGCCCGACCTGTAAATGATTCCTGACACTTACAAAGGAACAGCTGTACATCCCATATGCCCCAATTGCACTGCTTCGCACTTCTTCTTGGCTGGGATTGAGGCTGGTGGAGATAATCATGCGTTACTTTCTGAGATGGACTACTTTGAGAGAAGCTTACAAATTTGACTGGGATGATGAGGCCACTGGAGTGGACTTTTAAAAAGTCAATTTGAGCAGTGGATTTCTTTGTATCCCTTAAAAATGCATGGTAAAAAGTGGAGGAAGGTTTCTATTGTGTCGCACTGCTCCCTCTCTCACTGCTGCTGTCTGCCACTCTGCTTTCTTCTCTCAGCAGACAACCAGGGCAGCCTGTCAAAGCAGCCAACTGCCAGCACTGTTACTCACCAGTTCACCATCTCTGTCTCTTTCTCACTGTCTGTCTCCATCTCTGACTCCCTGTATCTCTCTCTATCTTTCTCATTTCTTTTGCTCTCTCTCTCTCTCTCCCTCTCTCTCTCTCTCTCTCTCTCCCTCCCTTCTCCCTCGTGCCCCACGTTGCACCGAACAAGGTTTAGTTGACCCAAAAACTGTCTTTGATATGTAAAAATATAGTG
>CABFOQ010030821.1:0-14382 GCA_900660455.1 Gephyroberyx darwinii
TTTGCCTTTGGTGTTATCTTCGTTGCTAAGTGGTCATTATTGTGATGTTTCTGCACTGCACTTCTCAGAGATCAGCTGTCAATCAAACAGTGTGTCCAGTACTGTGACATAATTTTCCTTGGATTTTCTGTTGATGAAGTTTGGGTGTCTGTAGGTGGCGCTCTTTTCTTTGTCTGTTCAACCATGGTGGCTATCACTGCTCATACTAACTACCTAGTTCTTACTTCTATTTTAAAACCAATAGCTATTGACAAGGAATGTTGACAATATTTCTTAGCTCCCATTTTTCTGCATTTATTGTCTAGCTTTCTTTCTCTTTTTCTCTTCCACCATCTCTCCTTATATTGTACCCGTCCTACTAATATTGCAGACTCTTTTCATTCACTCCCTCTCCCTTCATTTCTGTTTTTTTTTTTCCTCTTTCTGTCTCTCCTATCTAGTCTTTCTCTCCATCTCTGTCCTGTTTTGTCTATCCTGGCTTCTCTAACCCCAGCACACTTCCAGCCCCCAGCCCTCTCTCCATCCCAGATCCACTGCAGCACTGCCCTCCCACCCTCTAGCTGACATTGAGATAGAAGGGTGTGTGTGTGTGTGTGTGTGTGTGTGTGTGTGTGTGTGTGTGTGTGTGTGTGTGTGTGTGTGTGTGTGTGTGTGTGTGTGTGTGTGTGTGTGTGTGTGTATGAGCGTGCATGCGTGCGTGCATGAATCAGTGAATCAGTGAATTTATGAATAATCTGTGTGCATGTATATGAGCTTTTAAATGTGAATGCTTGCGTTTGTGGGCGTGGATTTACTTGTGTGTGTGTGTGTGTGTGTGTGTGAGCATGTGTGCGTGTGTATGTGTATCTGTGTAAATATGTGCAGATGGAAAGAGAGAGAGTGATAGAGGTATTTTGATGAATGTGTCCTGACAGATGGTGTAACCCCCCTAAGCCTGCCTCCACTTCCTCTCCTGCCCTCCTGTCATGGCTGAATGTCCAGGGCCGAACCACCTTTCATATCAGTTCCACACTTGGAGGACAAAATGAACAGAACAAGTAAACATGTCGTCGCCCACGAATGACGCAGGCACCCCTTGGGGCAATCCCTCGTAAGATGCATCATCCCTCCAATTTTTGTCAAAATCAGACCAGTGGCAAAGCAGTTACAGCCTTTCAAAGTTTTAAAATTTGACCTTTAATTATAGCGCCCCCATCAGGCCAAACAGTGTATTTCTTTGTGTGGAAACAGTGCCAAAATTCATCATCCCTCCAGGCTTCATCACAATCAGACCAGTGGTGTCTGAAATATCACCTGAGAGTTTGATACAGCCTGATCCAACCTGATCCATTTGTTCCTTGTTGAATTTTAGTCCTTGCTGCGTATTAAAATAACAAACAAACATGATTCTCATTAAAACAGAGTATGCAGTGGTCATTTCCTAATAGTTTGATTATCCAAATAGCAATGAGCAGGAGGTTTTCAACCTCTGTTGTGGTGATCTTGGTGATCTTTTTGAAATGATGTACAAATGATATTCCCGATATCTGGGTTTATTATTTGTGTATATAGAGGAGCAGGATAAAAAAATCTGTGATGCTATTATTGGTTGGATTTGTATGTATGCTGTCTACTGGTACACCATCAAGTGACCACCAAAAAGATGCATTTTCCAGCAAGTAAAGGTAATTGGATTTTGATAGATATAAAAATACAAGCGAACAAGCTGAAAAGTCATTTTTCATTTCATTGTGACTTAAAGGGACACTGTCATGCATTCGTTATTACCAGGAGTGTGCTTGGATGCCGTGTTTGCTCTTTTTATATTAATTTATATAAATAACAAAACTCCATTACACTCATGATCTGAACCCTTGTGTCTCTCCCACAGAAAACATATATCATATAGTTTGTCTATGAGCCTGTGGAAGTCATTTCAGTGTGCAAATTTGAAAACCGGGTCAGAGTTGGATTAGCATGACTGTTAAGTCCTTGCTGACTTAGAAAGGGGTAACAGTTACCAAACTAAGGGAGAGCACTCTCAAAGCTGGCCATTTGTAAACCTATAAACACACTTTATCTAATTGTCAACTTACACTGTAACAGCAATAAGATACCAAAGCATTATGTTCCTCTCAGCATGACAGCATTTTATTAGACAAATGGTGACACACTTCACTGTTTAAAGGACAGTAGTATACATTCAGATCAGGTCATCTGTACAGTACAAAGATAGAGAGGGGCGGGGGAGGTGATATGACATCCAGCTGCGTTGGCCCAATGGCCTCACTATAGCAAGGTTTCCTCTTCTCCACTTGACAAAGTGCTGTAACCTAATTCTGTCTGGATTACTGATTTATCTTTGCTCATCTGGGACA
The DNA here is from genome assembly GCA_900660455.1 of Gephyroberyx darwinii. Taxonomy (NCBI): domain Eukaryota; kingdom Metazoa; phylum Chordata; class Actinopteri; order Trachichthyiformes; family Trachichthyidae; genus Gephyroberyx; species Gephyroberyx darwinii. Next base: position 2,358 of record CABFOQ010030821.1, read on the forward strand.
GCCTATATAGACTTCAACATGTGATTTATTCTTTTTTTCATTTCAGTAATAGTTGAATGTGATTGATAAAGTAGAAGCAATTAGGTAGTTTTAGCCTCATTGTAAAAAATGAGGGCTTTCAAAATGATCATCCCCTAGTCTGTTATTATCAAATCATCTCCAATTCCTTTATTTTAAATAATGAGCCCAATATAAACCATGGATCTGTGTTGATATATTTATAGCATTGCATTTTTGCCTTTACAATCATGTTTTGTATCATCAACAGCTTCAACCTGCATATAGTCTATGTGGTGCAGAGCATGTGGGCTGTACGTGTTACTGGGGTGGGTGCGTTGGATAAACACTTTAATACTGCATTTTGGCATCATAAATCAAATGCCAACACATTCCCTTCTGGTCTGAAAATAGGTTTTCACTCTCCTTAGAATGAGCTATAAGGCGACGAAATGACTGCAGTTGAGTAATTTGATTTGATAATCTGTCTGTAAGGCTGCCCTCGGGTTTCGTATTCAATGGGAAGGCGGGCACTGGATATGCGCGAGATTATTCAGCAGCAAGAAGCTTCGTATCTGATTCGTCAGTGATTCTTTAGAAACATTTTCTCTCCATGTGGATGGACATGACACTCAGGCCGCTCCGAGCCAAGCCTTTGTTCGAGTCAACTCTGTGAAACAACTGCTCCAAATATACAGAAGCTATAACCTTTGAACAAATGAACATAGACTTCACTTGTCATGTAATTAAACACCAATACATCACTGTTTTTAGTACGGGACAACAACATCACATCTCAAACATGAAGCAATGTGGCGGCAGGGTTGGACTGGTGGTGTAGAGGGACCGTCCTTCAACCAGACGATTGGGCTTCAAGCCTCAAACCCCCGCCCTGCCGAAGTGTCCTTGAGCAAGACGCTGGATCCCTACCAGCTCTAGGGGTGCTGCTCTGTAGCTGACCCCTGACCTCCCTGTAGAGGAGGAAAAAAGAGGGGATGGATAAACTATCACATTATGATCAATACATCCATTTACGCACGAGATGACACAGGTTGGAGTCAGTGTAATCCGTTGGGTGTAAACGGCGACGTCCTGTCAAGACTGATGTCCGCCTCGCAGTCTTCCAAGTCACAAACCGAGTCCGTGGCGTTTTCGTTGTTATGGGAAAACTGCGATATCCGGTCGAAAGTCTCCTCGTGCTCAATACATTCGACCACGTTGGGGATCATGTTGACGTAGGCGTTCACGATTTCTTTGTGGATGAGAGTATCTTGGTTATATGAGACCAGCTCGTTGCTGATGTTGACGGTTTCCACATGCGTGTTGGAACAGAAGTTGCGACATCCCAGCAGACTGGCGAAGGCCTTCCTGAATTCCGCGTTGAAGGCATAAATTACCGGGTTCAGGGACGAGTTTGTCCAGCCGAACCACACGAAGACGTCGAAAGTCGTCTCGCTGACGCACGGTGGACCTGCGTCCCGGTCCGTCGCCGGTCTGTCGCAGAACGGTACCATACAGTTCAGTATGAAGAAAGGTAACCAGCAACACACAAAGACGCCCATGATCACCGACAGAGTTTTTAACACTTTGGTTTCCCGTTTGATTGACGTTTTCAGTGTGTTGTGGTGTTGGCACTCCAGTCTGTTGGTCCTGCAACTTTGAGCGTGCTCTGCCGCTCTCTCCAGGGACGCTATTCTTCTAATCTGTATCTGTGCGATCCGGTATATTCTGGTGTAAGTCACAATCATAATTGCTACGGGGATATAGAAACTTATCAGAGACGACGATATAGCGTATTCTCTGTTGAGGCTAGAGTCGCAGTTCTCCTCCATCTGTTCGCTAGTGGAAGAGTTGCGCGTCCCAGTCGTGTCGTCATCGCTGGCTTTGTGCCAGTTTAGTTGGACTGGTATGAATGAAATGAGTACAGACAACGTCCAAGTGATGCTAATCATGACAAAGGCAACTCGCTGGGTCATTTTCCTCTCGTAGCGGAAGGGACTCGAAATGGCCCAGTATCTATCCACGCTGATAATGCAGAGGTTGAGGATGGACGCGGTGGAGCACATAATGTCAAAAGCTACCCAAACGTTGCAGAAAGTGCCAAACGGCCAATAACCCGCCACCTCGGCCACAGCTTTCCACGGCATCACCAGGACGGCCACAAATAAATCCGATAAAGCCAGGGACACGATGAAAATATTGGTGACTTTTGTCCGAAGGTGCCGAAAGCGCAGTACCGCGGAGCAGACCAGGATGTTCCCCAGCAGGGTCCATAGGATAAGCAGGGACAACAGGCAGCCCGTCACTGTACGAGCGATCAGCTCCTTTCTCCCGTCTGATGTTGCCTCCGTTTCGGTGCTGTTCCACATAATCTCTCCGAGGGGTACCGGTACGGAGTCACTCCCTTGCACCGATGAGAGGTACTTGGCTGGGTTCTCCATGTGTGGCTTCAAGTAAAACTGCAGTCCATTGCTCCGTGCGCGGGGATGGGCGCAGTTGTCAGCGACTCACCGTTTTGTCCCCATTGACCCCCTCAGCTGCCGGCCTGATGTTGAGTGGAAGACAGACAGAAAGAGAGAGCTGAGTGCGTCTGGCAGAGCCTAGCGACGTGTCAGGTGCGCAGAGGGGCTGAAACACAGCGCACATTGGCGAGCGCATGTTGCAGCCTTGCCGGTCCGGTCAGGTCGTCTAACCCACCCCGGCTAAAGAGGTGCAGCCTCTGTGGCTCTGTTAGTCCGAGAAATCCTGAGTTTGGTGAGCGCTGTGTGAGAGGAGTCCCTAGAGCGAACACACAAACTCTGGACGCATGCACCATCACGCCTCCTTTGAGCGTGGAGTTACGCACAGCATTGCACTGCAGCGCGGGACTGTGTGATGAATTAGAAACGGGGATGTAGCCTTGCATGTGAGGAAACCTTCAAGTTCAATCTCTTTTTGCTCGATTACAAACTAAACGAATCGTTTTCCTCTATTTGCAGAGGGAAGCCTGTATCCTATCCAGTGCGCATAATCACCTCTAATTCACATCAGTGTACTGCGGTGACAATACTGACACTGTTTTTTATTACTAGATTAAACTGTGTGTTGACTAGGCTGGAGATTAAACACTGACTCATTTGTAGATTCATTTTCTGTCTATGGGCTACAGACATTCCCTAAATCGGCCTGCGTATATATTTTCATTATAACTGTAAGGCAAGTAGGACTACATGGTCTACTGTAGTAAATACATTGTTGAGGTAGCAGCGGCTACAGAACTGTCCATGGTGCTGAAAAGAGAAAATGAGCTCTGAGGACGTCTTCCTCAACGTCCAACATATTACTTTCATATCCCCAGTTTAGGGTTAACTGAGTAGACCATCCAAATGCCAAAACAACAACAACAACAACAATACAACAAATAAAAACACTACCAATTAATTTATCGTGATCTTGCCTACAAAACAGTCTACAGGACCATACGAGAGGGGTTTACTGCCCTGAATGAAAATGATGAAAATATAATAAAAAAATTTTTTTTTAAATATTGGTGGTTGTTTGTCCTCTTACGATCACCGACTGGAGGTCACAGTTTACCCACCTCTTTATTTGCCGCTACGTGACTGAAAGCAACATAGGTGAGTCACAGTCACACTCAGGAGTCAGGAGCCCAGTGCACAACACAACTGTTTCCGGCTCTGAAACGTCACGGATATTTTTAGACGCGTCTACATGCCTGTCAAATCGTGTTGACATTCCGTCAAAATAATCTCCCAGCGCCCTATGCCAAATTCTCCCGAGTAGCCTAATCTCAGGCTGTCATGTCAGAGCCACTCGTGCGTCCTGAACAATGAGTACTTGTTCACAAATAGTTTTTTTTATAACCGATGTTGTTTGATTATTTTGCACAAACCAACAAGAGAATGCCGATAGATTGTAAACCACGGCTACTGGTGCTGACTGACTTTCACTGCAACATTAGATATCTTGATATTTAATATTTGAGAATTGACATCTAGCCTACTGTTAAATAGATTGTTGACATGGCAGTACAATTTATAGTCCTAACAATAAGAGGATCTTTATTTTCAAAGCATTAAGTCGCAACCTAAGTTGTGTTTTTATCAGAATGGATTTATAGTGTTTTGGAATCAGACCCTTCAAATGTTTATTGTAGTTGATAGCCTATATTTTAAATCCATTGATCACTTGAATGATTTTTCCATAACTGTGTCCTTATGGATTATGCATTCCTATTTATGATTTGTTTTTAGATAGCAGGTATTTATGAAGACTTGACGACACAATATTGCAACCTCAGTCGTACAGAAGCCTTTGGAGTGCGTCAAACAAGTGCTTAACCTTAAATACTTGGCGCCATCATGTGGTACAACGGTCTACTACACTTGCTGCCTACTCCGTATAAGAGAAAATGGAATAACCAAGAATAAGCAGGAGAGAGGTGCTGAGGTATGCTACATGTCAGATATGTCCTTTTGTAAACTGGAGATAGCATATCCTGATTTTGTAACAACTGTCTTAAAGCTAAGCCATATGGCAGGGCAGGGAATGTGTGTAGGGAATGTACACTAGATGAAAAAAAAGGAAAACTATTCTTTATTTTATTAGGCAAAAGATATAAATTCATCACTATTTTACACATAATTTCATATGAGCACCACATTCATTATAATTTCACAAAAAAATCGTGTCACAGTGTCTGTATGATGATTTTTGATCGGCATGACAATATTTACAAAGATGATATAATATTGCAGTTTCCACCTATAAAAACAAGCATTGACCACAAGTTGGCACATACTTAGAACACATGTAGTAGATTAGCACCAGACTGAGAACTTGATGAATGTCTGACTAAACTTAATACATTGATTTAACATACAGTACAACTGTCTTTCTGAATTTTATCCCAAAATTAAATTGATAATTTCACAGACTGGGATAATTTTCCTACTGATCCTTCAGATGTAAACTTACAATCTCTTGTCCAGTATAGGAGTCGTAGTCAGCAACAGGTTTTTGCACTACCATGCTTTGTGTCTGTGTACCACAGAAATTTGAGTAAGCATTACACCATTGCTGTCTAAACTAACTCTGTTGCTAACCCAGGCTGTTACCTCAGCATTCCTAATTACAGAAACTGGTCATTTCAGCAGATTCCCATTTTTCAACAATAATATACAAGGCACTTGTTCTGAACAATGTTAAGTCAGTGCCTTTCTGTATTACCGTGCATTAACTCTGTGTTATCGGTGTATAAGAGGGAGGCATTTTTTGGCAGCAAATCTGTTAACTGTCAACACAGTGGGGGTACAGATCACAAGACTCCAGTACTATGGGAAGAGTGCTACCTAATAACATGTCGTTGAACATAACCTCTCTTTTTACTTGGTAGAACAGAGACCCATCAGCACACACAGAGGACACTGACAACATTGGTGACCCTTAAATGACTGAGAGAGGCAAATATTAATTGTAACACACAGTTTTGAGAACTATAGTCTAATACATGTAGGATATTCAAAATATAGTGCTGTGCTAAAATGGTCACTAGCTTAGTAGCTCAGGTGTTGGATACCAATCCACTGAACTACTTGAACTGCTAAGTGAAATAAATGAGAACATTATCCATATACACTATGCACATTTCAAATACAAATAAAATAGATGAGAACATTCAAGGAGTATACAATTGTATTTTTGTTGTGGCTTTCTGAAATACAGTACTATTTCCTTATTCCTGAATCTAAGAGGTGTTTCAATGGTTTGATTGTAATGTTTATTTCAGATGTAGTAATTCGGCGTGCAGTCTATTATGTAGTATACTTTCAGTCATTCATATGAAACAGTTCAAGCTCGGTTGTTTTACTGCACTATTACAAACTGTGCATATAAAGTACAGTGTACACATTTTACATGATGAGCCAGTCAGGCAACTGAGAAAACCCATTGAAATGTAACTACAATACAAAGTGTGGTAAGGGCCCTTTTTAGACTGGAATCCTTAAACACAAAAGGTACTATTCAACACCATATGTTTTATGCCTCTTGATGCTTTATACAAGGTAATTCTTCAGAGGAAGTTGGCTAATAGGTTCCTCTTCCTCTGGAATCCCTACACTGAGGGAATCGGCATCTTGTTTGTCTCCACGGCTTACTTTCAAGTCTATTCGAGTGTGACCTGAAGTGCCTCCTGAACAAGTTGACCTGCGCTGTGAGACGTATTCTCGGGAGCCGGTGGTGACATGCATGTTATATAGCAATGTTGGTCCTCTACTATTTGGTCAGACCCGGCGGAACACTTCGAAGAGGGAAGCAACTGAGTGCATGCGGTAGAAAAGGTTCATAGGAACAGCAAAATTAAGAACTGTGGTCCATATGCTGAAGCCAAATGTCTCTTGTTCCAGTCCGTTGTCATACTGTGGCCTGCAGCCAAACGCAGGGAGGATCCACAGCTGAAAGAAGAAAACATTAATTGGTTAATGCCCCAATCTGTAATTTCAGTTTGGCGGCCCTTGCTGAAACTAGTTTTTATTATTATGATTATATTATTATCAGATCGGAAATATCCCTATCAAAATGTATCTGCTGAGCTTGTTATAAAACAACTGACAGAATGTGACAGATCTGTATTTTGTTTGGGCTAAGAAAATTCTAAAAAACCTAATCTACAAAGTCAAACACTTGAAAGACTTGCCTGCCATTTGGACACACATTCACTCTCAAGACTGAAAAAAGTTAGTAATGACTAATTCAAAGAGAAACTAAAAGAGAAAGAGAAAGTAAAAATACTCACTGAGATGTTGCACATTACAAGGAAGACAGCAATGTTTTTCAGGATTTGCCTCTTCAAACTTGGGGGTTCCACTACTTTGTTCCCCATGGTCAAAGGCACCTCAGAGGGTTTCCTTGGACATCTGTACACCTGTCCACTTTCCTCCTGCTCATTCTCCATGGTGACACAGGCCCTGTCCGGAGTCTCATAGGCTCGGTTGATGATGCCGTCGTATGGTGGGGCCAAAGAGGAAGTCACAGAGAAGATTTCTGGGGAAGCCGGTAACTCAGCATCCTCCCTCTCCTCGTCCTCCCACTGGCGATAAAGGGACTCTATGATGAACAGGTTCTGCACGTACTTCTCCAAGACAATCAGCAGAGAGTAGATGAGGTTGGTCCATCGGTATGGCGGGCTGCTGTTGGAACCCAACACAGCCACTACACTACACCAGGACATGAGCCAGGAGCCCACGGAGGAGCCAAACAGCAGCTCTGTATCCAGCTGTCGTGACGGGTTCTTGGAGGTGTCCATAGGCATGTGGTGGGCACGGTAGATGAGCAGACCCGAAGCCCCGGCAGAGCACATGAACACCAGCATGACAATGCCATAACAGTAGAACATGGAAATGGCTGACTGACGTGTCTGGAGGGATTCCTCCACATGGATGATATAGACCACCAGGACCCCGATGGTGCTGGCCAGGGCAACCAGGCCCAATATTGGGCCTAGGATCAGGCCATGGGTTTTTGTAGCTGGCTTCTTCTGGTTAGAGGAAAGGTCGATGGTCCGTCCAATGTTCTTCCACATGACAAAGAGCATGGCAGAGACAAAGATGTGGTACTCAATGTTGAAGGGATAGAGATAGTAAAGACTGTTGGAGAACATGGAGCAAGTGCTGGTGGTGCAGTTACAGTGAGGCTCTGAATGCACTGCAACACAAATCAAAAACAGATGCAATTGCATGACAGATTAGACAGAAAGAAAACACAACTTTTTCATGCTATTACTTCTGTATCTTTTAAAGATGGATTGACAGGATTAGGTCCATCTATCATACTAATGCAACACTGGCAATAAGAACGAGAAACCAAAATAAATTATATCTGAAAAATTAAAAGAAAACATTCTTATCAGGCTAATGCTCTAGTCAAACATGGTTATCTAAACACCAAATAGACTATTGCTTTATGCCAATATTCCCAGTGACAGAAGAATATCACAGGATACATGATGCCGGTACCCCAGAGTGTGCACTGCAAAGGGACATACTTTGTACCCTAGAGCAAATAGAAGCATTGGTAGTACAATGATACTATTTCATTTAATTTGACAGCTTGTGATCTCATATGAATGCATCACAGGCACCAAAGCTCTACTATATAGTTTTGCAAAGCAAACCTGAATCTCTGAAGTCAAATTTATCTAAAGTGTTTTAACACTGTTTTTTTTTTTAGGTTTTGCTGAGCATGCACATTCTTTTGCCCTGCTTCTCATTTATACAGTTACATACATTCACACCTGGGAGCTGCTCAGTACAACCACAGTATTCTGCTGTTGACCACTCAGCAGATCCACTGGAGCAGTCAAGTGCTTTGTTCAAGGGCACCTGGATGTTTTTTGTTAAGGGAGAGGAGAACATCACAAGCCCACAGTTCTACCCACTAGGCTACTGCCACCCCCTCACTTTGGATCACTGGAACATTAGTTGAAGCTAGAGAGCACTATTTCATCCTACCCTCCCACTACATTCACAGTTATCAAAGTGACTTTTAGGCCTCTCTTGATTCACATTGTTTCAACAGGGTTTTTGGATTTGTTAAGAATTTTACGTTTGAAGCAACTGTGAATGATTACTCCATGAAGCATTTGTTTCTGTCAAAAACAACATAGTGGATCTTTAAATTATTTTGATGTTAATCGCCCAGACATACTTTATCAAGGCTTATATCATGTTTCTTTAAAGAAAAAAAAATGGGTCTTATTCATGCACTAAAACTCCATGACAGACCTTCTATCCCATCATCATGTATTGGTGGCTGATCAATATCAATTAGCCTTATTTCACTCATTAACTTAAAAATGTAAAATTTCCACTCATGAACTCAAACACTGAACACCCATGCATTTTAGAGGATGACAAAATAATGTCCTTTTGTATTGCTCACTCTTTGTGAACCACACTACAACACACGCTATGGTAATGCTGTTGCCCTCTAGAGATCACCCCCTCACACACACCCCCTCCCAAAAAAAGGGCACCACTATGGTCCTGCACCCTTTAATTAAAAAGGGAACAACAGCCAGGGTGCAGCCAGCCTCACAGTCAGCCGGATATGAGGAGGAGCAGCCGAACCCCCCAACCCCTGGCTTAGATGTATCAGTTACTGTAATTGCAGCACCCTTGGGAGTAGGCAGCCTGGGACAAAGCCGTCTGAGGTCAAGTGGGGGGTTGCCAAGGAGGGTGGTGGTGGTTGGAGTGTGGGGAAAGGATTGGGGAGGGGGGTTTAGTGCTAGCAATACTGTGTGTCTCTTGAAACCTAATAGAAAGACGTTCGACACAAACAAGACCTGCTGGGCTGCTTAGCTAACCTCCCTTCCCCTCGTAACCCTCTTTTCCTCCCCCTTTCTTTCATCCATTGAAGTGGACTATTGTATGTTTCTTCTAGGTACAAGCCAGCAATCGACCCCTTGGCCCTTACCTATGGTGAGGTTTCCGTAACCCAGGGCAGAAAGCCTTCTCTTGTGGTTGTTCAAGAAGTGTTCTGCCTCTGACATCACACCGTTGCACCAGAGGAGAAGGTTGGTAAAGACTGCATGGATTACACCAAATCTGAGGGGAAAACCAGTTGAAAACAAGTTTAGTGACTATTACTGTATATAAATGGCCAGATAATAGCATGTGAGTATTACATTCCAGGTTGTGTGTCTGTGTGTGTTCATGTGTAACAGATTTCATATCATGCACATTGTTTGGTCACTGGTGAGACGTTTCATGACTGTGATATCAAAACTGTTTTTGCTATCATTGATGGGAGCAACAAAATTGGTGTGAGAACAACCACAATCTACATCCATCAGTGTTGCATATTTCACGTACCTCTCAAATGTTTCAAACGTCTTGATGACATCCTTGATGTGAAACCAAAGAAAATGCACCTAAACAAAATCCCCAAAGAGAAATCAATTAATGCACACATTAAAAAATCCAATAAACAGAATAGCGTATTTTATCAAACTGCAAAAATGCATTGTGTGGGAATTATTTAAGTCCTTTTAACCGGAAGGATTACCCTTGTCATGCAGTGCAGTTACACTCAAATAACATGGACAATGACAGGATTATATTGTTGCAGCAACTCTGCACTTGCCTGACCAACAAAGACCACATTATTCCAAGACCTACATGGTTAAGTGGTGCTCGGGAAAAAAGACATATTGTCTTAACACTGCTGAAAGATTATCACATTATTGAAAATAAAGTGGGGTTGTAAACTTACCTGTGCTATGGTGTGAGTTGCATGGATGACAGGATATACCCCAAGCACAGCCGACACACAAGACTGATAGCCCACAAAATACCCAATACGGAAAGCGTCCATAATCAGTGATAGGAGCGCAAGGAGAGTCAAACCACCTACCAAGAAATAAAAAAAACTTGAGTTATTTTGGCATGAGTGAAAAGAAACAATTAAAGTTTTGGTTCGACAAAATGGCAAGGCAAGCGAATTGTCACATTTTTATTAATTTGGGAAACCATAGCTCTTTTAAATTTCGTTGTCATTTCGTTTGCTTGCTGCAATATACCATCGATACTGTAGACCTACTGTAATACTGTCCATCCCTCAGATGGACCAAAATAACATCATTTTACCAGTTTGCTTCCAGTGCTGCCGTGCGTGTAATCTTGTGCCAACGCCTAATCTTTTAAGACTCACCTCGAATCCAGCATGTGGTGGCGTGGACGTCTTTCTCGGTCTGTTGGTTCTTCTGCCTGTCTCTCACTAGGATGTACCACATCATCCAGATCAGCTGGAGGATCATTAGGCAGGTGATAAAGGACAGCAGGTGCTCTTCCTTGACAGAGGGGCCATGGTGCGCAATGGCCAGCATCAACGCCGCCCCGATCAGCAGGACATTGGTCCCGTACTGGCCACTGAGGATCTCCGCGTTCTTCCTCGGGTACTCCCCTGTCAAATTAAGTTTTAGCTTGGTGAAAATCTTCTTCTCGTGCTCGGAGCTGGACGACGAGGAGGAACTGTGGCAATACTTGTTCAAGCACATAATATCCAGGCCGCTGTGTTCCACCATGGTGGGTGAGATGTATAAAAATCGCAGTCCCAAGAGAAGAGTAAAGTCAATCCCGTGCGCTATAAGTGCATTTGAGGGAGGCCAAGTGCGTAACCCGTTGCTACAAGGTGGGGATTCAGACGGGTAGGTACCGTGCCAAACATGCTCATTCAATCTTCAAGGTCCGGCTCAGTGGCCACGCATAGTTTCAATGCCCAGCCTTACCGAGGATGGATTTGATAGATGCCATTGTCATCTTATAACACTGAAACTGAAATATCTCTTCGTATAACTCGCTCGCTGAGTCACTGAAAATGGGAGATTGCGTTTCAGTCTTTGGTGATCCCAGTGCGCCGTCCTCTTGAAACTCCCATATGTCTCAGAGAAATCACTGGAATGGCTGTGCCAACCATTCACCGTCTAAAGAAGCAAAACACTAAGCACCGAATTATCCACAATAAAAAGAAAAAACGAGTTCCCCTCAAATCCACCTCGTCAAAGTAGCTGCCAGCAAAGTCTTTCCAAGTCTGTTGAAATCCTTTTAGGGTGGCTATCGAGTGTTGTCAGGTATATAGGCCTAGGTAAGATTAAAGTTTTTATTCTTTTTTTTACAGGTGTGAGTTGGAGGCAAGTGGCCTTTCCTGACAAGCTCTCCAAATCCAAGTCTCACCGACGCAGTCGTGCTTCGATGCTCAATTCTTTATTTCCACTTGACTTCTTGTGCTTAAAAAGTTTGCTTCTTAGGGTGGAAGGGAAAAAAAGAATCAAATTTCAATAGTCCAATCCACAATGGCTTTTTTGTGAGTGGCTCTTATGAACTAGTGCAGTTTTGGCCATCCGCGCCCGAGCGCTAATGGATATGATTATCCAACATCTGGTTCAATATATATCCTACCCGAATGTGTGTAATCAGAATAACAATAGTGGGAGTGCTGACAACACTATGGAGAGCTGATTGGTGTGATA
>CABFOQ010030823.1:0-15419 GCA_900660455.1 Gephyroberyx darwinii
AGAGATAGATAGAGTGAGTGAGTGAGGGCGTTTCCCCCTTATTAAATATTACATTTATACCTTAAAGTACTAGCTACTACCACCACCAACCTCTCCATCCAGGATGCATCTTCCAGTCTGAATGTATTTTTGTCTCCACCTGGTGTTCAGGACACTGGAGACTAAGACTAACTGACAACTGACCAACTAGCTCTCCTGCACACACAAAACATAATAACCACAAAAGAGAGGGAGGAAGGGCATTATCCTAAAAATGAGTTTATTGTAGTTTCAGCTCAAAATCATTGAGATTCTTTCAGAGACAAAGAATAACAGCAATAATGTTAAAAGAACCAACTGAAGGAGGAGAAGAAACTGCATGTCATGCAGCCATTTCCTGAAACATCAGTTCCACAGGATGACAAGAAAAATGACACTGGTCTATAATTATTATTATTATTGAAGTTCTCAAACACAGTAATGCATTTGCTCTATGGCTCTAATTCCACCCATTAATAGTGTCTCAATGAACACACATGGCAGGTTATAGCAGCTATAACAAAAAACTTTTTACAACTTTTCCTGTCTTTTGTATTACTGTAATGTTTACAAATGGACTGTGCATATATCACAACCACTGTGTTGAAGAATCGTGTTTCCTCTGTATTCATCCACCAGTGGTGCAGCAATTACCACCAAAACTTTGATTAAATTAACTGTAACTGAGAATTAATAATTTATAATAAGAGTAATATTTTTTTATAAATTAAATTTAAAAAAATAAAATAAATAAAAGCACTAGAATTACAACAGGAACCAAAACAAGGACAGCTGCACAACCAAAGCTAACAGAATACCGCCAGCACCACCGCCACATAAAATCAGAGGAAACACTGGGAAAAAAAACAGTTGTAACACAAACAACAACGACATCCCCTCTTCTTCATTCACCCACAGCTTCACTTTTTCGCTAGAAGACGACAAGTCAGACAAAATACCAAGTACACTCATAATGACTGCGTGCTGTCTAACGCTACGACCAGCACTCTCAGCTTGAAGGACGACGTTTTCAATGACAACCACTTGACATATCACATCGGCTAAACAACACAAAACCACCAGCACAAAACAGCACCACTGAGACGGCGGGGAAGGGGATCGATTGATGAGGTCACAGGTCAGATGACGATCGGCACCACAACTTCAAACCGAGACCCAGTGGGTCGATGAACACAGAACGAAGAAAGGCCCGCTGTTGACGCTATAGGCAAACAGCGGATACATTTACATCTTACACAACAGAAATGCTTGCATGTGGGCTCGTAGTTTGTATTCTACACGCTGCCATTACACAGTTGGACATACTTGTGCCATTTCCTTTATGTTGGTTGAAATGTTTTCAACAGAGGCTTTGGCATACAACTTCTAAAGCATTTACACTTCTCTGTACTCTCGGCAGCTTTAGTTCCTTAACCGCTGGATGCGGCTCGCACAAGGAGTTACTCCATATATAGCTGATATTTATATATTATGTTAAATGTGGGAACATGGGAAACGTACGCACTTAACTGTAAATATTGACATATACTGTACATTAGTGGTTGGAGAGAATGTCCTGTAACCCACAGGTCATAAATTTGATCCCCCGCAACAGCTAAAGTGTCCATCAGAGACCAAGTGTCCTTGAGCAGGAGAATGAACCACTGCCTGCTCACAAATTACGTGTCTCTCTAGATAACAGTGTCAGCTAAAAGCCTAAAAAAAGCCTCCAGAATTGTACCGGAGCAACATACAAACCAGGAGGGCTGCCTGTCTTTGCAGAATGTAGCTTACAGATCTCGGGGCTGTAGAGAAGACAGCCTTGTAAAGACGTCTGAGGCACACTGAAGTAATGAATATGATGAAAAGGCTTTATCATGATATGGCTAGGAGGATAAAAACTAGCAACGCATTTCCGCTCAAAGGGAGCCTTCGTCAGGGTACCGGGGTACCAAGATTAGCAAGCTACTTACTACAAAGACCCATTTCCAATTCTGCCCATTGTATTTTGCACATGGAATATGAACGACCCCATTTAGTGTTTCATTTCATTTCTACTAAAAGAAATTCACCATTTTCCCACATTTACTGTAACATATGTACTCATTTTCATACTGTAGATCAGTGGTCTCCATCCCGGTGCCACCCAGAGCCATGTGTGTGTGCAGGTTTTCATTCCAACCAAACACTACAGCGGCTCATTTCACTGAGTAGCACACCTTCAACCAGACAGGAGGACCTAAGCAGTGAAATCAGCTGCTGTAGTGTTTGGGAATGAAAACCTGCACACTCATGGCTCTCAATGGGACGTGGATGGAGACCACCGGTGTAGAACATACATTGTAGTATAACTGGTCACATGAGGTACAGAGCAAAGGAGGCTAGGTAAGGGGAGGCAGGGATTCAGCAGACTGGAGTTTTAGTCATACATACATGTATTGGTGGCAGAACTGCTCTGGAGGCAGAAATTACCTCATTGGTTGAGTTAAAACTCAGTGGGCGGAGCCAAAGAACCACAGTTAAATCAGAGCACAAGTTGGCTAGCTGGCAAACTTGAATGGCAAAAACGGAACTGGTAAAAATATAAATGGCAATGACTTCTTTTTTGTCCATGGCATTTGTGATCTTGGAAGGTCAGCAGGCTAACTAACTAGCTTACCTAGATAGCTATAGGCTGGTATGGCTAGTTTGACATTGGATGGTCAACTAGGCTAACTAGCTAATAGTTTAGTATAGCTAGATTGAATTTTTCAGATAGTATCAATAGCTCTAGGCTTCATAATGCTAGCTAGCTAGCTCCTCTCTTAAGCCTTGCTCTTCTCACTGAGCTGAGCTTCAGTCTAACTTTTCTTAGCTAGAAACTGTTTCTTTGGCTCTGCCCATTGAGGTTTAACTCAACCAATGAGATTATATTTGCCACCAAGAAATATTTGTATGACTAAAGGGGTTTACAGTTGGCCAGATCACATGAGGCTGCAGTTCTCCGTCTGCTTTTTGAGGTCTTCCAGCGTGGCCTGGGCTTTGTCCTTCAGCTGGTCGATGTCCACGTTCTGGATGTTGGTCAGCTGGCCGAGCACCGACTGCTTGTGCTCTTCCTCCTGGTTGTCCTCGGCGATCATCTTGGCCAGCTCTGTGGGCAACTCCACATCATCTCCCGCCTGCTGGATCTGGGTCTCGTCCAGCTCGTTCTGAGGTCACACACATTGGTAAATGTGCGACCACATAAACGGACACACACAGATAAAACATGTACGCATATACGATAAGTGCATGCATGC
Organism: Gephyroberyx darwinii; assembly: GCA_900660455.1. Taxonomy (NCBI): domain Eukaryota; kingdom Metazoa; phylum Chordata; class Actinopteri; order Trachichthyiformes; family Trachichthyidae; genus Gephyroberyx; species Gephyroberyx darwinii. The sequence continues at coordinate 3,297 of CABFOQ010030823.1, forward strand.
CCATACCGACGCACAACACAGACACAAACACATACACACACATAACAGATCAGGAGAAAAGAGGGAGCACGAGTTAGGCCAAAAGGGAAAGACCATGGTACATAAAAAATATTGTCTGTGTTATTCCATCTTTTTACTTCTCTTTACAAAGGCAGACCAGAAACAGTTGTCAGTTTACCTTTGGTAGTCTGTATTTTTCCCGGAAGTGACTTCTAACTGTAGCTCTCTCAGCTTTCTTCTGGGCGAAATTAGCTTCTCGTTCTTGCCTGAGGGAAAGGAGGAAAAAATATGAATTTTACCAGGAAAGCCCGAATTTGCCTTTGGACATACAAATTTAGTTAATCTCAGCATCTATCCAAAGCCGGTTAGTAAACGCCTATTTCAATCAGCTGTCCACCTCTTCAGTTGTAAGAAGGTTTAAATTGGCAACACACTCCTTCAAGTACCACACTTACTTATTTTAAAATATCCCCTAATTATTAGAAACAAAGCATTTGATATTCAGCTACGCACATAACAACCTGAAAATGAAGAACATTTTTCATCACTCCTATGTGCAGTTGCATCTGTACTTAAGAAACATCCATTATTACGCCTATGAGAGAGGACGGGGAGCCTAGCATTAGCATCTCCACGCTAACTATCTCCAGTCTGGGGCCAGCAGAAGGTGGATGAACAGCAGTGATGCCTTGGGGAGGGACGCAGGAAGAGACGCTTGCTTTGCTCATGTTTAGGAGCCCCAGATGCAGCATGCTGCCAGTCCAGTGCTCCTCTGAGGGATTTCAGTCCTCTAGGGATGTGGACTACTAGCAGTAGCCTACTAACTGCAGACTGACTATTGCTCACCCACTTCAACAGCTGCCAACACACAGCCTAGGCTGACCCCGCTTGGCTCAGCAGTGGGCAGGCCCGGATAACCTCAGCATGACACCAATTCAGTTTGCCTAGCTGCAGTCACATTAAATGTGAGTCACACAGGATGTTTTCTTTCTTTGTCCTGCAAACCCTGATGCTTGAACCCTCATTACAGAATGGGCAACTTAAATCAAGCAATCTAACACAAGCTCCAACCAGAACCATGATAATAATTCCCATAAAGCACAGCTCTCCATACTTTATTGTTTTGCCATCTGTAACCATGTAACTAGTTAGAGATCAGTACACAAGCATTGTAACCATTTTATCACACCCATAATCATGAGCCTGAATGCTGGTGGTGACTACAGATTCCCAAGAGCTGCTAATGATGGAAGTGCTTTATTTATGAAACGTGTGTGTGCTAAAACAATGGTTCCCAGGAGTCCTTGAAGGGTTTCCAGGGGGTCCCCAGCAAAATAACGGTTAGTTCAATTCCATTCTCATGTCATTCACTAGAAGCTCTCCCAATGAGAGAATATATAACAATGGCTCTTGATCACAGGTTGACTCTTTCCAAAGTTATCTCCCCACTTACAGTAGAAACAGACGACAAAACTCTTCACAGATGGGGACAAAACCTCTACCCAACGGGAGTCTGTGGTCTAAAGCCTATCTGTCTGTATATCTTTTGTTAACCCCTGTGCTGAAAGCGTTCCACCAAAGTAAATTGTCACTTTGGCAGATACTTCAAAAGAGATTAGTATAAAAATACATTCATATTTTACTGGTGTCCATCTTTGCCAATATTCCTTTTAATATAAATTAGAAACCAACCGGTTCTGACATACTATGGCTCTACATAACTGAAGTTCATCATTCAAACTGAGGATCCAGTGTGTGAAAGTGTGAAATAGTGGAAATCCCATTTTGAATAGAAATAGAAACTTCAAATTCTTGGTTGTAAACAGTCCAAACTACTGTGTGATGCCTCCAGCAGAGGGCAGGCATTGGACTGTTGGCACTGTTCCATCAACATCACTGACATGTTTGTGGCTGTAGTCTAGTTCAAAATTGTCCTTATTAGAAATGTTCCCTTGTTAAATTTCCTGCAATGCCTCTAACATCATACGAGTTAACGTGATGGCATTATGCTTAAAGAGCTTGTATGGCCTGCGGTCAAACGTGGCCCTTGTGATAACAGACCAAATGTTATTACAGTCAGCGAACGTCATGGAGAAAGCAGAAACTGTAGGTGGCTATAACAGCACAAACATCAAAAGACAGAAAAGACTCTCGGAAAAACAAAGCTCCGACAGCAGAGGTGACATTGTGCAACTGGAACCATCAAGTCAGCAGCGTAATCTGAATAAGGCCCCGGGACGCCCAGAGGACCGGAGGCATGGTTTGGGAAGTGTTTGTACCCGATGTGCCAGAGGAAGGTCGTTTTATCTGGAGATCCAGTATTCATGGCGCTGTCTGTGTGAGCTCGAGTTCACGATGCATTAACATGAGCGTGCCAAACACCAAAAGACAACAAAAAAAAAACATCACGCAGGCTCACTTGCAACCAATGGCAGAGACAAGCCCTGTGTCGTCTACTCTCAAGGGCATCAGATGACCGGGGTTGTCACTGTGGCCCGGGTGTTGAGGGCGATAAAATGACATCTGACGTGCCAGTGTGAACAACCCGCCCCCGACCCCGTTCTCCTTTAATCTGAGCACTATGGTCTTCTCAGTGATCTATGTGCCAGTTTAGTACCATCGCTTAATAACTCACGTCCACTGAAGGTCACTGTATGATGAGGCAGCGTTGAAGTTGGGCTGTAAGCAATAGAGCATCTTGTCGTGTCTCCTGTAGAGCTCAATGCTTGAAATGTATACATGCATGGTACTTTAAGGCGCGTTGGGTAAATTGCCTTCATCAAATGGCATGCTGATGCTGATGTCAGCAGGCTGTATGACCTCGAGCCAGGGGTCAGAAGCCATCGGATCATTTTTGTGGGGATTCAGTTTAAGAAGCCTGAAGAGCCCTTCACGTACAGTAATAGATATGGACATATCACCAGAATCGAACATTTCCTGCCAAAAAAAGAACGCATCTGAATCTGATCCCACATGAACAATCGAGCCGAGGTCCCGTGATCACTTGCTCCGTAGCCAGGAGAGTGAACATCGAATAGGGAAGACGGAGCTGTGCTCTAAGGGAGGCATCACACTAATCCATAGTGAGGTGATGTCTGGTGTGTGAACTCTGCTAGCTGAATGACCTTGTTGCTGTAACTGTCACTTTTAATTGTTCCCCACTGCTATGGAGAGGAATACCACACTGGAAGTGGACAATACGGGCTAAACGTATTGAGAACTCACATGTGCAGTGAGGGAATTGGTGTTAAATGGTGGTTAAATGGTTAAAATGGTGTTAAATTGAACAGATGCAGAAGCAATCTGAACATGGCATGCTGGAATCACAACTGTAAATACGTAAATGTAGTCTACTCAAAAGGGAATACCAGTCTCAGGTATATAGTGCAAGGGTTTACCAAGTTAAACTCATTTTAATCACATTTTTAGGCTGACTAAATGTTTATGATGTAAAGTCAGAATAAACATCATAGTAAATAGTATCAAACGGATGTAAGTTATATAAAGGCAGGGCTGTTAAATAGGCAAAAGCATACATTAATGCTTTTCTGAAAGTAAAATTATTTATTGTATATTTTGATGCTTGTCTTTACGATGATCCCGACTGCAGGTTATAATTTATAGTTAAAATATACCTTTTTATTTACCGCTACATCGCTGGTTCAATACTGAGCTGGGCGCACAGCAATATGAACCTTTTTTGTTTTGTTTTGTTTTTTACCTCAGACGTGATTCTCTGTACACATTCCGGTGAAGGATTATTCCAGGAATGCCCAATTAAAACATTACTGGCCAAGCCTAAGAGACGGAGAGCTCCCAGGGCGAGTGGAGCAGCTGTGTGTGGCGCGCTCACTGTAGTGGCACTGATGCGTAAAACCGCGCACGGCACACCGGGAGCCCTCTAATACACATTTACACGCAACACAGTGTTTAAATACATTTCCGCAGCATTCCTGACACATAGGTATTCATTACGGGTTGTGCCATTCATTCCCTTACTTTTCCTCCTCTAACTGTTGTTGATATTGTTCAAATTCCTCTTGGGTCATCCCTTGCGCGGCGGCGTCTGATTTCTCTCCTTCGGGTTTTTCCTCTGTCAGTCCGCCTGTCAGGTTCTTCAGCTGTCCTCCCACCATGTGTTTTACCATGAAAGCCATGGCTGAGCCCGGGACAGTCCTCTACTTCACCGGCCGAGAAGCTGAAGGCTGGATGCGCTCTTGGATAGCGCGGCGGCGTTGGATAGGTGTCCGCCAAAATGTGTTCAAACTCGATGTAAACTGGAAGTTTTTACACAAAATGCATGTGACTTTCAAAGGGGGCTCGAGATAAAAGCAGAAAACCCAAAACAAAACAGTGTTATTCCAACGACGCGTCGGAAGATGCGAGTTTCAGCACCACTGGCGTTGGACAGCTCCGCGGCGTAGAGGATGGAGAGGAGTTATGAGTCAACAAGTTTGGCTCTGAACTCTACCAATCGTGTGTTCCCGTCCGCGGCCGCCGCTCCCTCACGCTACCAATCCCGTGCACCGTCTTACTGAGTGTGCGCTGGCACTGTGCGCGTCGGCGTCGTGGCGGCTACACAGCATCCCGTGATTCGCCGTCTGATTATAACTCACCATTGAGTCAGACAGGACTCCGGCAGGAACACACACACGTGACACGGCTGTGCGTCTCCTGGCTGTTTTTGGTGGCCCTGTCTCTCTCTCTCTATCTCTCTCTCTTTTCATTACATTGTTGTCCACACAGAAAAGGCTTCTCAACCGCAAATAAGTGACTTTCTGCTCTCCGTGGGGTTGGTTTTTTGTGAATGCGCTCATTACCAGTGTGGATGAGACTGGGAGCATCTTTCACTTGGAGCAGGCAGTTGTCTCCTATGGGCGATTTGGTGTTACCTTAACGAAAAATCCCTATAGACATTCTGATAGTGACTTATAGTATGTCTATATGGTGCTAAATAGTGAGTTAGTGACCTTATCTTACTTTATGGGATTTTGTTTATCTTCTGTGGAATCCGTGTCATATTTCTATAATATTCCTATAGTGATTTATACTGTGTCTATGGTAGTGAGGTTATAACGACCTTCTCTTACCTTATGGTATTTCTTCCTCTTATGGTATCACTATAGGAGTTTCTGTGGCATTTATTTTTGTAAGGGTGCACACTAACTGCATGTTTTGGATGGTGGTGGTGTTTGTGTGTGAGTGCGTGTTTATGAAAGGAGGGAGTGCTTCTGGATGACACTCTCCAACAGCCTCAGTTCTAAAATACCGACCCATATATAAGTGAGGTATATTTTAAATCTCTCTCTCTCTCCCTCTCTCTCTCTGTGTGTGTGAGAGAGAGAGATTCTCGAAATTCACAAAGTGTAAAAAGGAACTTTGATCACCACAAGTCAACAACTCCTGATCCTCACAGCAGTCTGACACCAAGCCTGGCCTACTTTTCCAGCCCCTGTGGATCAGGAGAGACAGAGCATGTCTCAATGTCTTTTTGTCACAGGCTTAGCGAGGCCCTATAGCCTACCTGGGTCTCTTCAAATCTCCCTCAAACTTCAAAGACGCCACTATTGAATAGATTGAAACGTAACATGGTGAATAAGATCAAAAGTGTAATCTCTGTGAAATTGAATAAAAAGAAAGAATTTGCCTAACCAGCATGTTTCAACATCAAATTATATGCTTTTGCTTTTGATATTCACACCCATGGGACCTGTTCCCAGCCAAGGTGTCACTCACTTTTTTTTCTGGATTATCACAGAGCCCTGACTACAGGTGTTCTTGCATTTATGCAGAGGGTGGCTTTAATCCAAGGTGGTGTCTATTACACACACATAGGCTTAATAGTGAAGTGGATACATTTCACTAAGGGTGACTACATCCTCCACACCACAGCTCCACCAACTGAGACTGGCAAAGTGAGACCAGGAGCCTCATTCGTCAAAGCTTCTCACACACACATTTTATGTTTTAGGGAAAGTGCAAGTGCAAAGGTTGTGATTTATAATAAAGTTATCTGGATGTCAAAATCAGCAGTTGAAATTCATTTTCACCCAACACCCTCTGTGATATATCATAAAGGTAAAACTAACTTCTGTCATCTCCCAAGGTATGAATGCTATAGTCATTCAAAAGACAAGGAAAGCCTCTCACATCCAAATTACTCCAACTTTTAGCACCAAGACAAGTGTAGACTAGACCTGGTGCAGTCAAATCATCAATTCACCAAAATAAATGAACAAGAAATGAACCATGGTACTGTTAAGTATTAGTGCACTCTATGTAGTCACGGAAAAAAAACATTTTACACATTACAAATGTAATTAAGTCTTTGAATGCTGCAAGTCCAACTGAAGAGTGTCATTCCAAAACGAGATATCCGCTGTTTGAAAAATGTGACACCTGCTGACAAAACAATGACTCACATTAAAGTAAAACTCAGAGATATTCACAATCCTGAATCCTTCATTTGCAAAACAGTAACATTTCAGACGATGTAAGCATCTGCGTTCTTTAAATATCGCTACATAACCTTCACTTTCAAATACAAAACAAACAACATTATATACAGTACGTGATTAAATAAATCAGCAACACCAGGCACATAACAACCCGGGATGACTCCATTTTACTGCCTATTGAACTATGATGTATACACACCACTGTGCTGTGAAAATGACCGATGCAGCTGTTTGCATGCACATATGATGCACAAGTGCATGCAAACCTTCACACAGATGTTTATGCAATGACAATGCATGGCTGCACACTTTGCACACAAACCACAAACCTTACATGTTATTCTCCCCTACACACAGTTTTTTTTAGAAATTCATTTTCTGACAGCGACTCTATTATCTTTCATCCAGGGAAAAGATGATTTGATAGCTAATATAGTCCATCTCTGTTTTCAAGCTAAACATTGAGCAAGGTTTCTAGATGCTATTTCTATCTAAGGAGAGACGTAGTAAACTTTAAATATAATTTCTGCTTGTCTGACAGTACTCCAAATATACGACGCAGCTCACTGGAGTACTCATTTGTGAGAAACAAGAAAAATGCTATAAAAGACAGGAGTGGAAAAACACAGATTCAGATGAAAACACGTTTCCTCAAAAGAAACAAACAAAATGTTTAGATGACAAACAGCAGGGTGAAGAGGGGTGACGTGCACGTGTTTGCTGTAGTGCTGTAATGATCATGGTGTGAGTCAACATAACAGAAAGCGTCACATCGGCTCCCACCCAGTCACAGTTCCTGGCTAGTCACTTGATCTTCCAGGATTAGGAGGCTGTGCGGGACTGAGAGAGATGGGCTTACGTACACCATCCTCACTGAGCCTCGCCAGCGGGGTGTTACACCTTTGTTTCTTTAGACAAGGGATTAGACTCATCCAACAAATGTGCCCTGCAGCAAAGAATGTGAACTTTCAGGGAGTTTTAAAATTCACACAGGCCAAGTTGACACCATTAAGTAGTCCTGGGACGCCTGTCTTAAGGGAGGTTGTGCGTGGAGTGCTCCCTGTGTGCGATGGCAAAACGTCACGATAATCCCATTAGAAGTGAAAACAGCTCTGTGTGCTCGCTGACAACGCACAATCCTAGTTTTTGTATCAAGAAAGCGTCTGAGGGTATTTTCAGTGACTAATACTTCATTATCTGAAGTGATGTTTTTCTCTGCATCAGGTCTTCGCCAATGATCAAGTAGACAAGTGGAGCCACAGCGACAAGGCACCATATGGTAGCGGCCGAATCACCCCAGCAGAGGTGGTTTGACGCCCCCCAGGTTGTCTCGGAGGTGTTAAACTACAGTTCATGTCAGCATGGCGACTGTCCCCCCCAGCTAACATCAACCTCTTCAACATGAGTTGAATATTATGGCCCTGCTAAAAAAAAAAAAAAATGATGGTGTAAACTTTATATCTCAGTATTTGGAGGTGCAGTAGGCAACTTTGCACACAGGCAGCGAGAGGTAACTGTTTGAACTCCACCCATGTCCTGACACCTGATTTCTTTTGGGTAAATGGGGTGAATCTGTGGCATCTCGGGGTGAAGGGATGCTCTTCTCTGTTGCAGCCCCTTGCTAGCTCTCTTGCGTAGAGCAGGTTTAAGTCCAGAACGAAGACCCATTCACTCAATACAACCTTCAAGCTTCCTACCTTGACTTCCATCTTGCCAGCCATTCCTTTCTGTTTCTCTACTTCCCTGCAGTCGTTCACTCTCTTCTCCTACAAACTGCCCTGTTGTCGCCCAGCGCTCTCGTTTCCACTCACATACACAAAATCTGCCTTTGTGATGTTGAGTTGTTCTTGTTCTTATCCCATGCTTTACCATCGCTTGTTCTTATCTGCATCTTTGTCCTCTGTTTTCTGTCAAGCTGTTGTGAACAACCTGTTAAGTTTGCTTTACAAATAACTGACTTGTCTTACAGCTACCATAAAACAAAGAGGCCAACCTACAGTATAAGCTAGTGTAGACCCAGTAGTATCAGCATTATGTGAGCATGGACTACTAGTATGCTCTGGTGCTGTACATTCTGGTGCATGTATTGGTATAAGTGGCTCGGGTGGAATTAAACCCATAAGTATTGCAGCTTTAGCGCCATGCTCTACCACTGAGCTGCATAGCGGCTAAGTAGTTGTACAGTCACACATTCTTTGATGTAATCTGTACCCTGGGTATCAAATGATGAAATGGAGGAGATTTTCTTCCACATTTAGTTAACTGTTTAAAATTAAACCTTTTTAAATTGACATTTCAGGCGTTTAGCTGATGCTGTTTAAACTCCAGTATTACCAACATTTCATAAACAATGAGTAGTACGATCTGGTAATAGATTACATTACTGTTTACCCTGGAATGGTTATATATATTAGAGGAGGGGAGAACAATATGGGAGAGAGGGCATGAAATATTTGCTGAAGAGATGAGTTTTATGTTTGCAGTGGAAGCCTTTATTTCATGTGCACAGTGGATGGAGACAGAAAAGAGGAGAGAGAGAGAGAGAGAGAATGGCGAGTGGTAAAGATCATGGGTCAGATTTGAACCCGCATTATGAGCATATGGCTGGAGGCTCCGCTGACGCACCAAGACGTCTCGGCTTATTTGGCTTTATTTCCCCTTTTACTTCCACCTTTTCCCTCGTCGCACACTCTCTCCTTCCTCCTTCTTTCTGGTTCTTCCCTCTTCTCGCACTCCTTCCTTATCTGCCCTCCCCTCCCTCCATCTCTTTCTCCTGTCCTCCCTCCCATCCCTCCCCCTGTCTTCCCTGCCTGATTTAGACCTCTTGCCTGAGAGGAATAGCAAAGCACAATAGGTTAGTGCTGGCTGAGCTTAAATGGAATGAGATAACCGGAAAATTCTCTTTCATGAATAGATGCAAACAATCGGCGGAGAGAGGGTGAACGGGGGAAAGGAGAGTGAGATAAAGCCGGCTGGGAAAACGGAGGGGATGGGACGGGGAGATGAGGAGAAAAATGGCTGCTGGAAGGGCTAGAGGGAGAGAGGGTGAAGGTCGCAGGGTAGGGCATGGCAGGGAATCCTATGTAGTCCATAAGGCTGTACAGCCATTTGGACAACAAATGTTATCCTAGTAAACATCTGCAATGTGTAGATGCCGTTGTTTTTCTTTTTGTTTTGTTTTTTTCTTCTCCCAAATGGTGGATATCTCATTTTGGAGTGAAATTCTGTTTCCATAGTTGGTGTCTAAGCCTCATTGACCAAATAGCCTCCTAAAATAGATCATATCTATCGTCAGAGGTTACCCTGCAGTAACCCCAGGAACATAATGATATCTTGGCATCCTACTAGGTTACGGCCCAGTGTAGCTCCACGGGCAGAGCGAGGCACTAACACAGGGTAGACGTACTGTATGTTACAGTACATACATCATCGTTCCCGTGATGCAGCACCCCATATCCTCCATATACATCTTGACATCTGGTTGTGACCGTGAGGTCTGCCTGAGGCCTGATACTCCATCTGTTTCCTGTGTGTTTCAGTCATAGCCACACGCACATGCACACACCCACACCCACATACACACTGACAGACTAAGAGATAGTCACAGATGCACATATTCAAGTCTCACAAACATCTTTTGGCAACTAACTACATTAGCAATGGCAGTTACAGTGGGGGTATTTAGATGATGCTCATGCCTTCATCTGCTGCCACGCTGCCACTACACACATACACACATACACACATATATATATATACATGCAGGCTTTGCTGTTTAAAGTGGTCATGAAGATGTTTTTCCTGGTGTGAAGTGACGTGTGCAACAGTCATGGCAGAGCCGCGCTCATTCCTACGTTCAAATAAACACAGTCTTTGTTTACCAGAGCCGACTCCCAGAGAATGACCTTAGAAAACCCACACTTTGGTCTTTTTTTTTTTAGCCTGGCCTGCTCCCTGAGCGGGGGAATTCTAGGATTCAAGGAAAACAAGAGAGAAGAGAGAAAGAGAGAGAGCCTCTGCCTCGGTCATGAGAGCAATTTACTGAATTTTAGAAAGCCTTGTGGCAAGAACCGCCGCCTTCAGCCCTCGCAGCCCCTCGCTGTCTGCCACACTGACCCATGCCCTGGCAGCTCCAGCCAAATATCCTAACTGGCCGTTTGTGTGTGTGTGTGTATTCACGCATTTGCAGTTGCGTAAATGCTCCTGCAGCCTTTCGTCTGTCCATTCACTGGGTGTAGCTACTCACTGGAACATTGCGAGCACAGATGCTTACACACTCCCACTGGACACACTCCATCTGAGAGCAGCTGAACCACCGCAAACATGAGGCTGTGTGGAGTCTGCTTCACGAGCATGGAAGGGCAGATACGCATGGGGGCATGTGAAATCGTGCCCCACACACACTCACACACACACACACACATACACAACTCAGTGGCAACATTATCTTATGTGCTATAAATGATTTGATTGTGACACATTGTGATTGCATGAGAGTCCATGAGTGTTTTTAGTCACAATACACAAACTCGTACCTTTTAACTTGAATGTAACAATCAAGGAGGTTTATTGCTTAGCAACAAGGACTTTCTGTTGGCTACAAAAAATGATTACAACCCAGATTTGTTTCATGTTTGATACTACTCAAAAAAACATACTCATGGTGGTGCTGTATTGTGGGTATTGGCAGTTAATCTTGCTCGGGAGGTGGGGCAAAGTGAAAAAAGCAGGGTAAATACTCGTTCCCCACTTGTAGATACCTTTCAAAGCACCTTTATTTATGCTTCTAAGCATCTAGCATCCAAGAATGGGTTTGTCCAGTGATGTGTGTAATTACTTCTGTCCCTGTTGAAATGTGCATGTGCCCCAAGCCTACGGACATCTGCGACATCGGCGTACACGCAAAGTGCTACTAACTGCAATGTGGGGTACCTACCTACTTGCTAAACTGGTGTACGTGCAAAGTGCCATGCTGGTGTAACTGCAAGCCCAACTACCTGCCTACATTATTTGACCAGTTAGCTCCTTCGGGTGTCGCCTGCACACCGGGACGTTGCGTCTTTCAGGTGGTAGTTTGGCGAGCTGTACGCTAAGCGCTTGGTCGACTGTCTGCGAATGTATTTTGAACATGGCAGCGATGTCGTCTGTGTTTCCTCTGTCTTTAACAGCTAGCTTTGGTTTCAGGTGGTAGATAGTTTTGGGAATTGTATTGGGAAGTATACGCTAAGTGTGGCAAGCATGTAGCTAGCAGTATGCTAGTTTTCACTTGTTATATGTCCAGTGTTACATATCTGTCAACAGTTGGGAAAATGCCAACATTCGTCTATATGCGGTATGTAAGAGCATAACCTCTCTCCCTCCCTCCCTCTTTCTACCTCTGCCAGAAACACACACACACACACACACGGCTGACTTCCTCGAAGAGCTCTGTCTGAGAAACTCTCTAAGCCTGCCATCCCCGATGACCTCATCTGATCTCGGCCCTCACACATCACTGGCACTAAATCCCAGCTATCCTCCACGCCTCATATCTGTAACCAGCAAACACACACATATAAACGTAGGCACATACACGCTCACACGCTCTCACACACACACACACACACACACACACACACACACACACACACACACACACACACACACACACACACACACACACACA
>CABFOQ010030824.1:0-14687 GCA_900660455.1 Gephyroberyx darwinii
GTTTGCTTTATTCACATTACTCTAGTCATTTACTCAGGAGCTTAGAAAGGGAGAGGTGAGAGAGGCACTCAAAATGCTGTTTCATCTGATCATATTATCGTTTTCATGTTATTTTTGAATTTCATTTTATTGGCAAATTGTAGAATTTGATTATACTGCACAACAGTAAATAAAAAGCATTTAACGATTGCATTTTAATTGTGATTCTTTTGCTCCTCCATCCATAACAGCATAGTTTCTTGGCTTTACTTTGACTGTCTGTACCTGTGTGTTGCTGATTACAGATCCCCCCTTTGGAGTGTGATGTGTGTGAGGTGTGGAGGGATGGGATCTTGGCCAACCACACCAATGAAAAAGGAAAGGTGCTCTGGATTAACAGTACACCCTTCCTGTGGCCCACAAATAAATGGGAGGTGGCTAAGGTAGGCGGGTCTACTAGTCTAGAAGCATGTGTTATTTCTTTCTGCTATAAACTTCATGAGTTCTTGCATGTTTGTTTCCAGGTGTACATGCCATCTGGCCAAAAGAACCACAAGTCAGTCGGCGACTTCGACATCGCCGCCCTCCTCACCCTCATGAATCACTGCAAGCACTTCAGGGACTTTGTGAAGGACAAGTTTCTTACTGACGTAAATACTCGTGTTTCATTTATTTGTCACATAGCAGTAATTTTCTGACTTATTAACCTTTTGAGGTGAAATCTGGGGGCTGTACATGATATGGCTTTTCCTTCCTACCGCCTTTATTGGAAAGAAAATATAGGGGAAACACTGGTGCATACACCCACACACACACACAGTACATAAGTGTAGCCTATGCCTAGGGTTAGACAGGTGGAAGGATCTGTAATAAATCATAAATAAATCATGAAATAAATCCATCTCTGACCTGTGGAGTGTGTCCTGACCTGCATATGTCTACAGGTGGTCTGTGTGAGGAACAAGGTCATGCATTCTGCAAATTTCCAAGTGAAGCTGGAGGATCTGCATGGGTACCTGGATCAAATCAGAGCTCTGGGTAGGGAGCTGGAAGAACATGTCCCTGAGTTTAAAAGCCTGTCCAAAGAGATTGATGAGGTTTGTGTTGCCCTCTGTCCCTCTGCTGTGCTGCGTTGAATTTGGTGTGCTTGTATAGAGACAAATGCAAACAGATTGGTAAACATATCGGTTGCATTGTGACTCTATCGTACACTTATTTCCCTTATTGCCAGTCTCGTCTTTGGTGTGGGAACAGCGTTTTATAGGTAGTGTATAATACAATATTACACATTAGCTGCCTACACCTACACTACACCTACTGTGTGCTTATCCTATAACTTTCAGCCAAGACTGAAATTTAAAACTTTATGAAACTGGCTCAAGGCACAGATGATGTTGAGTTGTGATGGAATACTGCACTAGTTCATCACTCTGCTGTCCTCAGCTCCAGAACCTGGATTTCAGTATGATCTTGCATGGCAAGGAGGTATTCGCATATGCTGCTACGGAGGAGCCAGTTAAACGTCTCAGTGCCCGGAGGTTCCTCAGCATGGAGCTGCAGATCATGAAGGAAAAGATGGAGTGTCTGGCTCAACTGTATGAAGAGGGCAATCAGCAGAGGCTTACCGTAAGACACACACACACACACACACACACACACACATTGATTCTATTGAGTGATCAATGCCCACCTTTTGTGTTTTTTTCTGTATATATGTATGTATATAATGTATATGTGTGTTTGTGTGTGTGTGTGTCTCCAGCCGGAGGAGCTGTCTGGTGTGAGGGTGTTCCTGGAGGGGAACAAGGACCTGCAGGAGAAACTGGTTCCCCAGTGGGAGAGGCTGAGCAAGGTGCAGGAGCAGCAGGGACAGCAGATAGACTCGCTTACTGGCAGAGTGGAACAACTGGAGAAGAAGACACTCATCCCTGGTAAGAGAAATATGTTCTGTCCATTAGGTTTCACCCACAGACCAGTTATGGGTGTGATAAAAGCAGACCGGTATGACACTGTAACAGGTTTGGTGCAGGCCCATTTTCAAAGGGTGTTGGCAACATTACATGCTGGTTTCTGTGTTCTGCTCTCCACAAGATGCCCGCCCAGTATTCAAATGAAAACACAGGCCATGATAATGTACTATACCCACTGTAGGGCCACTACGGGTACACAATGTAACTGATGCAATGGCAAAACCCTGAAAGAAACATACAAGACTTAGTGGTGTCATGATGCCCGATTTGCCTAATGTAAAAATTCAACACTACTATGATGCCACGGTTTTACAGTTTAGGAGTGAGTCGTGTGTAATGCTAGTCCTTTGTGTGTGTTTCAGAGCCAGAGGCCAGCCCAAGCATCACTATGCATAAAAATCATCTCTTGGAGCTTGCCAAAAAACACGGATGGCCTGACCCCGTCTTCTCTGAGAAACGTGAAGCTGCAGGTGTTTAGTCTTCGTCTCATCATCTCTCTGAGCATACCGTGTTCACTTTATGGCAGCGTTACCATTTTGTTGGAAACAGACAACAACTTCATACTAAACACTGTTAGCCTCTTAGGAACCGTGTTATCAGTATCTATAGTTTCCTGCAAATTTTTGACCAGTCACAACATTTTATAGCATAAAACCACCCTTTAAAGACAAGGGCCACAATTTTGATGGGTTTGAGCCTTTATGAAAAGACCTTTGACCCGTGTATTTGTGTGTCCAATAGGGTTCCGGGGTCAGGTGAAGATTAAGGATCAGACATTCATTGGGTTACAGGTGCATAGATCAAAGAAACAAGCCCACCAGGAAGTTGCTAAAATGGCCCTGAAAGACCCAGCCATTGTGATAGCCAACGTTGAAGAGGGTGTTGTGGATCCACAAGCAGGTACTGCATTCCTTGACGAATCCTATTTGTACGTGTAGATTAGAACACACTTGACTCAACTTGACCTTTCCACAGGTCCCTCTTTCTTTGGCAACATCACTGTGGGCCTCAAAATTAAGGTTTCCCCTGACGAGGGCCGTTCTGGGACAGAGCTTAAGGAATCCGCCTACCAGAAACTAGCAGCTGTATTTGGATTGGACCTCTCAGCATCAGGTTGGAGACTGGTCTTCCTAGTTCTGCTGTTCGGAGTTGGGGGGGGTTTACGGATGCAGCCATCCTCACTGGCGTCCATCTTTCCAAACATCACTGCCATGTTGTCATTCCAGGTTCTTCCTACAAGGAAGCGGTTCTGCAGTACTGTCAAAGGTGTGACGGCCCACCTCCGGAGGAAAGCACTGAGCTTGGTCGTTTCATCCTAAGACTCAGTGGACAGCTCACCTTTTACGACTTGAGTAAGAATTTGAATTACCTCACGGCCATTTTACCAAATAATATTTGGGCATCCTGCCCAGGTAAATGAAGGGGGTATTAAGTGTTAAGTCTTCTGGTGACCAGTAGGAATAATAATCATAACAATAATCATAATAATAACCATAATAAGAAATTAATTAATTATTTCATATATAGAGTGCCTTTCAAGGTACCCAAGGCACTTAACAGTCGAAGGAGAGAGTAGGAGGAGTAGAATAAGAACAAGATTTTTTCAGACCAACTCCAGTAAACGCATCACAACTGGACTATCTGTATTGCCTGAAATCCGTTTGCAGTTTGCAGCATTTGAACTGGGACGCCATCACTAAGGAGGTTTACCCTGTTGTCGGCCAATCAGGGTCCAGTATTGTCACTGATCTGCCTGTGAAGATTCATTCGATTTAACAAATTCAACTTTTAACTAAACTAGATTTATTTGCAAATCATTGTGAGGAACGTTCTTAACGTTCTTAATCCTAAAACAGTATATTTGAAAAGAAAATATGAAAATGAAGTAATATGGGAGCTTTATTCAACAACCTTACCACCCCCCACCCCCCAAACACACGCACACGCACACGCACATGCACACACACACACACACACACACACCGATATATTATGGTCATTTTGTACTTTTTACTTTGTACGTTTACTTATTCCCCCTTTAACAGCCACCAAAAAACATTTTGGTGTTAGATTTATTTCAGGTGCTGTGATGGATGAAGATGCTGTGCAAACCTGGTGTTTCACATCAATGTAGTTTTTACATCATATTTTGGTGCTTTGAAAAGTATTTGGGCCTTGTTTCATGTCATGTTCTGTATTTATAAAAGAGTTCATGTTTTGCCCTCCAGAGGGCTCCAGTAAGAAGACTGAGGCAAAGAAGCAGGCAGCTAAAGCAGCCCTGCAGGGGCTGCGTGGGATCCTGGGGAAGACAGACGTATTCCAAGAGAACTACATTGGAGCCGTCAAGGAACTATTGGACGCCTCGAGGCTTTACAGCGTTTCCTACGATGTCACCGAGACACCAGGGGAAGGAGTAAGATGGGTAGGGGACCAGGGGAAAGGAAAGGAGGGGACAGGGCATGCTGTGGCTGTGTCATCAGAGGGAGAGACGGGGATAGGTGATGCTGCTGGCTCCAGTCAAGTGTCGGCTGTTCCCGTGATGCAACCTCTGAACAATCAAGTACCCCGCCCACTACACGCTGACACTCCCGTGACTCCCACCACGCAGACTGTACCAGGAAGGAACAGGAACATTTCAGGAGGTAATCAGGTCCATGCTTAAGCAAAGCCTCTAATGTCTACGTAATGTCTACACTGTCTTAGCAGATCATTTAAAAAAAAAAAAAAAAACTTAATAGAGTGAGAGTTGAGATTTAACAGCCAAAGTGTTCTTCACTGTTATAAACAGGTATATTCCTCCTTTCAGATGGCAAACAGTTTTTAGGGTGTGTGAAGGTGGCCGTACAAAAGGAGCTACAACCTTTTGAGGCCTCCAGCCCGGAGGGGGTATTACAAGATGCCTACAATAGTCTACGGAGTGCCTTGTCTCTGGATCCAGCAGCTGGTACTTGACACACATACACACACACACACACACACACACACACACACACACACACAAATTAATTCTATTGTATTTTGTCTTGTGGTTCTACCACAGTTGGAGCGAGGCAGTTAGTCCTGGAGTTTTTCAAGCAGACAAAGTGTCGCCCTCCTGTGGAGGATGTCGTATCAACAACTGATGGAAAGCACAGATGCACTCTCAAAATTGATGGTGAATTCACCTTCTACAGTCCAGGTAGGCCGAATTTAATTAAATTCCATCCATAGCATTTATGTTCGCTGTGTAAAAATAGAACATAGAGTATACTAACGTAACACAACATAAACACTCTGACTCTGTCCTTCGTCAGAGGGGGCGTCCAGGAAGCAGCAGACAGAGCAGCTGGCCGCAAAGAAGGCACTGAGGCATCTGAAAGTGCTGCTGAGCACCGAGCAACCTGGTCTGACATATTTCTTTGCTGGAGATTTTCCAGTGGTTTCTTAAAACCCCACACCAGAATTTATTTCACATAAGTCCTTGAAGAGTGGATGTGTGCTTGTGGATGTAAAATAAACTGTTTTCACCTTATGTCAAGGTGAAAATAAAAATATGTCTTCATTCCCATAAATAAAATTTCACGTTGGGGCAACCCTCTCGTATACATGAGCATTACATACTGGCTATTAAAAGTGTTGCTGCAGTTCTAGATTAGGTTGTTATTACAGATGTTTTTACTGTTTTGTTGTCCTATCCAAGGTGAGAAGAACTACAAAGGTAGACTGCAGGAGCTGCTGGCCAAGCATGGGAGTGATGTTAAGCCAGAGTACTCATCAAGGTCAATCCCCGCTACAGCAACAGGTCAGTGACAAATTACGTTCTTGACCCGGTTGTAATAAGAATAACCCAGTTTGGCTCAGACTGACGACAAACCCGGTCAAGATGCCTGGTTTACTCCCATATTAAATTGTTACTGCGACAATATCTACTCTTTTTACTTTTGATGTTAACAAAAAACATGGCTGCAAACAATATTTACTATTACTATTTTGTTACCATTATTTATTTCCCCTGTATTAGAAATAACCAAATGCTCAAATGCAGTTTGGGTAGCAAGATTCAAACCTCCCCCTGCTCTTTTGCTGCAGTACAAAATTTGTAAAAAAGAAAAAAAAGTGCAGTACAAACTCCACTTTCTTTGCCCCTAAGCCAGCCATAGACTGTAGGCTTATTTGGCTGCATTTATCACCTGTGGTACTGACCACCACTGCTAAAAATGATATGAGATCAAGATAGTGTAGTGGTAAAGACACTGTAGTGTCATGTGAGACACCCAGGTTTGAATTCTATTGTTATCTTGGCTCAAAGAAATGTTTTTTGTTCCTTTTAAATTCAATCTTTTTTTATAGTCGTTACAAGTTACTGTGGAGCATCTTATGTAGTTATTTGATTGCTTATCCATGGATAACCCTCCAGCAGCAAATCACACGGCCGCTTCAAAACATTGTACATAAAAACAGCTAATCGCCCGCATGCACACACAAACTCACACTCACGCTTCTCCCCTCCAGAATACACCTGCATGGACATTGTCTATGTTTGTGTATGTTGTAATCTTTTCATTTACTGATGGCTTGTTGTAGATTGACGGTCAGGAGAAAGCTGGAAGAAGATTGGTGGAGGAGCTTCAGAGGAGGAGCCATTCCTCACTCACTGACCAATGAGAAGTTTTCCCAGTGATTACGGCACACCACATCATTTTACACAGTTTTAGTCTGGTTTTATTTAGGTATTTGAACCACGCACTATCAAGCATGTTTTCACAGAGTTGATATAATTAATCATCAACATGAGGCAGTGGTTTTAAAATGGAAGAACGGTGATGATTTAAAGCGCTTAAAAGAGTCTTCTGGTCATATTTATATAATGAATGACGGTTTTGGTGTTTGGTGTCAGGGGAGCTTGCTATGCTGCTTTCAAATCTCTTATGTCATTTCTCAGAACACATTCTTTGTATACCTATTTCTAACTGTTTTTAACAGCATCGTATTTACTCTGCATTATATGAAATCATCAATACTGCATGTAATCATGTCGAAATCAACTGCTGACTAATCATTTTGAAGGCTCAATCTGCTTGTAAACTTGTCTTGACTAAAATGTTACGCTTTTACTCTGAAGTTCTTCTTGTTAATCTTTGAATAAAAGCTCTACCTTTTATGTCATTTCTATTGTAGTATATGTACATGTTTGTTTATTTGGGTATATTATTCTCTGTCTTGTGAGGTTATCATAAACCGCATTCGCAGATCTTTTACATCCCAACAGAGTTTGTTCTCTCCACCACATCCTGAAAAGAAAACAAATCTATTGCACTCAGAGTCCAATTTGATGTGAGAACAGGCTCGTTTTAGAAAATGACTTAAGATAGAGAAACTTGTCTTCACTGCATGTGTATGAATATCACAAGTATGTAGGAATCATGAGTGCATATATGTATGTGAGGTTACGGACCCACAGGGACACACACACATTGTCATCTAGTTTGAGAGGCAGGCACAAACCCATGCATGTTCACATGTGTATGAGTTATTGGAAGGCATAATGGTCTGCTAGATTTCAGAGCAGGAGCAGTTTTATGAGAAATGTATTGTAATTTGTGAGAAAGGGAACTGATCTGAAAGGACATGGCAACCGAACCAAAATTGCACTTTCACTTTTCAACAGAAAAAGAAGGCCAATCTTTAGAGAAACTGTACACAGTTTACCCTCAACATTGTGAGCTGCAGCTGCACAACACAAAAGGTGTGAAACCTACAAAGGTTTTCCTGCCTCACAACCTTTCACACAGCAATCTGCTGCTGTGATCTGCTGAGCTCCAACCTCCAAGACACACATGGGTGCCTGCCTTCAAGGCAACATGGAGAGGGAGGGCATGCTGGTCCAGTCGATTTACTATGGTAATATTGGTAGTGAAGCCACAGAGAAGCTGCTGGAGAGATATGGATATGAAGGCAGCTTTCTGCTGAGAGACAGCGAGACCGTGCAGGGGGCCTACTGTCTGTGTGTGAGGTGCGTTCTCTTTTTCATTATTTCACTAATCCAATAATTCTACCAAATATTTTTTATTTCATTAAGTTTCATTGGCATGTATTTGTTAGTCCAATAGATGATCTCCATTAAAATGTGCTTACAAACAGCACCACATGTGCTTTAGCAGTCTTTTGTCTGTCTGCTACATTAGCAGCAGTGGTAGCTTGCCTTGTTCCATAGTGCTGCATCTGATACAGAGTTTGGTGCTGATGTTTAAACAATTTTTGAGGAGAATTAGAAAAACTACATTATTATAGTAAAATGTGAAACATAAAAAAGTCTACAATAATATACTGCGGACCACGCACACAGATTTTGAATAAGATATTACACATAATGTGCAAACATATTCGCTTGTTTCAAGGAATCAGATACTTACCAAACCTACATCTCAGATACAAATGAGTCATCACATCACATGCCTTTATACAAACCTATTGATCTACAGATATATCTATATATGACCAAAGCACTAATTATTATCAACTAATTATTATATGAATTATAATGGGAATGTTGAGCAGTACTGAAGCAGTGTTTATCATTGAGTATCATTTATCAGTTTTAACATAGTTTCGATGCAGCAGTTAGGAAGATAAAACAAATCAGCAACTTGTGAAAAAGACAATGCTGAAGAAACATGATCATTTTTACTGGAAATGAAACCCTACATAGTAAGTTTTGAAATACCTTTATTCATATGGCATACCTGTACGTATCTTGATACAGTAAACTAGGTTAAAATGTTAGTCATTAGGTATGTTTCATTCATGCTCAACTAATATTCTAGTGAACTAATCAATTATGATTATTTACCATTATGAATAAGGTCTGAGGATTATCCAGTTTACTTACAGGGGCACAAATATAGTAAGTAAGGTTTCAATAACTTATGCTTAATTAAGATACAGATTATAAAGACAAATATAAAGACTGATATAACTAGGTTATTACTTAAAGAGACCTTAATAATGGATTTCAAATTTATGATTTATGATGATTAATGTAGATGTTGTTAAATGTTGATTTTGTTTGAGTTAGTTATTGCATTTAAAAATCCATCTTTTCTTTACAGGCAGGTTCAGACTAAGGCCAGTCAAGGCATCACAACTAGACATGAAGAACATTATTTTTATCCTGAGCCATAGTATATTTGAGAACAAAATAATGAAAAATGAATAATATGGGACCTGCCAAATACTTACGTTTTCTATTCATGATACTGACACAATAACTAACTAATAACCAATATTTTTACCTTATTATTTAGTATTTCAGTTGTTCAGTTAATTAAGCATTAGTGAACCATAATGTAAGTGTTATCGTAAACTAGATGTGTAAAGTAAATTGAGGAAGTAATTACCTGACCCATCTTTTAATTCTAATCCACATGCAGAACCACTTTCAGGGTTAATCATTAAATATGAACATTTTGTTTTATGCAGGTTCACATGTTTTACACTCAAAGCAAATGACTTGATTTCTGAATGTATTTTGCAGGAAAACTCCGTTTGTACACACCTACAGACTTACACACGCCTCTGATGGCTGGTCTTTTCAGGTGGGTCAGCATCTGCATGCAGAGTGTATGTGTCCATACACACACACACACACACACACACACCACACACACACACTAAATAACTTCCTATAATAATCTTCCAACATACACAAAGGAAGAAACACTCTTGTCTTTGTGTGTGTGTGTGTGTGTGTGTGTGTGTGTGTGTGTGTGTGTGTGTGTGTTTGTGCAGCTGGTTCCAGGAAACAGACTGCAGCGTTTTGGGACTCTGGAGAGACTGATAGAGAGCTACAGAAGGGGTATAACCTCTGATGCCAACATAGCACCCCTCACACATCCGTTGGACAAAACACAGCTAGACACCAGCTTTGAACGAGGTATGACACACAAACACACACACACACACACACACATTGGTACGACTATACTTGTGAGGATCTTCCACTGACTTTCAATAATTCCTAGATTCCTAACTTTAATCCAACACTAACCCTAAAACCCTTGTGTAGATTTGCAAAAATAAGACTAAGTCTCTGACACTTAGTACAGTTCAATTTGGTACATGAACAGACAAAGATACAGACAGACACACAGTGTCTTAAGTTTGTGTTTTTATGCTGCGAAGTGTTCTTCTTCAGCCATTTTGTCTCTGGTGGCTTTAACACAGTTTCAATGGTCTCCTCAACAGAGGCTGCCTACATGGAGATGTGAAACCAACGTTGTTCGCAAGGACCAGCACTGTTGAAGACATGCCTTTAACACAGGAGGCCAATTGCTGTCTTAAACATGTACAGCATGTCAAGGATGTCGTATGTGATTGCTGCCGTTTAGTTATTTGGCAACAGGTGTGTTGCGCAAATTTACCAAACCATCTGTTTGTTTCTGTGGTTTCCCTTTTGCTCTTCATATGTGGTGCTTTGTGGTGTGTCTCTACGTTTATGTCAGTATGTGAATATGCATTTGAGTTCCGCCCAGACAACCTCTATCTGAAGGTCCTTCAATATCTGAATTTCAGGAGTTATGGTTATGTACTGTCTCCACTAGTTTCTTTTCTTCCCTCCGCTCAAGCACACGCACACTTTTATGTTTTTTGTCCATTTGTATTAGGGGTTAAGAGTGCTGAAATTCAAGTGGCACAATACTGCAGCTGTGTGACTACTAACATGTTAGATGTGACCAAACCTCTGAAAGAAAATGCCAAGTATTCACAGGTCACAGCTGCTTTTAACTGTTGAGCCCAAATAAAAAGCATATAGTTGACATGCGACTCTACAAAGACATTCTTTACTCTGTCATCTCAGTTTTACTGTTTATTTCAATCATACAAAAATAAAATACAATAAAGCACAGTCAAAACCGAATTAGCTCCCTAGGTCAACAGCTTCTTCTCTCCACTAAATGAAACAAGCATAATGATATTTCTCTGCTGTACAGGAACCAATGGGTAAGGAGCATTCAATTAAGATAAAATAATGGTGATAAATAATTGTTTACATCGCCATAAAGAAATATACAAAATGTTTATGGGGGGTCAATAGATAGAAGATATTTAAGTAATAGTTAGGTAATGTCTCCACTTGTCTTTTCTTCCCTCTGCTCAGACACACACACACTTTTGTGTTTTTTCCATTTGTATTAGGGGTTAAGATGCTGAAATTCAAGAGGAGCAATACTTCAGCTGCATGACTAACATAACTTAGATGTCAGGTCTACTGACCAAACACGAGGGGAGCGTCTGGGAGACGTACGTCCACCTCGACTGTCACATCTGCTCCTATCCTATTACCTACTGTAATAGAACTTTTATGCCATCAATAGAAACAATTTGGTCTGTGATGATAAGGCCTCACATCAGCAAGTCAAATAACCTGTCAAATATATAGAAATATAACTAAATATAAATTAAACGAAGAAGTCCAGCCCAATCAGCTATAAGATGCAGGCATCATGGTTGAGACATTGGTCTCATGAGACCATGGCACATTTGACTACCCGTACTCGTGGGGTAGTCACAGCTGTCGGTACAGTATTTTATCTCTGACATCTGTGGCACTGTGCCTATGTACAGTACGACATCTATTCTCCACACTGAAGTCATCATATGATAATGGCCTTACTGTATCACAGTACAGGAAATGTTGCAATGTAGGAAAGGAAGTCATAAGTTGCAAAACACAAAAAGTATACTGAATGGATTTTCAAATACTTGGCTGGGTTTGGCTTACTTTACATTTTGCAGATGTATTTTAGAGCTAGAATAACATATCATGACCAGCTAAAGGTCTACATGTAGAGCAAGTATATTTCTTCCATGCCTTTGTCCCTTTTGTATATATTTATACTGAAGTAATTGAAAGGCAAATGGTAGAGTCCCACAATTCATAAAACACAATATCCTAGTTTCCACTACAGGACCAAGCAGAGCTTTCCAGAGCCATCCACGGCCAACTTCTAAAAAATATTATAGGATTACTTTTTCTTATCGGTGGCACCATGTCCCAGCTCACAAATTTAAAAAGTTTGATAAAACTTCAGCCAGTTTTGGCATTGATGATTGACAAGTTGTGAATGGAAATTTCTACTATAGAAATTTGCGCAGCAGTGTACACAGCTATACATGACCTCGGTAGGGAGGGAGAGGGAAGCGGGCAGGCAGGCGGGTGGTGGCGAGGAGACGCACGAGAAGATGGGTTCAGGGAATCCTGGAGCGTAGGAAAGAACGGTAGTTGGCTGGGCTGATGAGTAGATGGAGGACAGTTGTGGAGAGAAGGCGGGGCCGGGAGAGGTAGCCACACCCATGCCACACAAGGGAGGCAGGGACACAGAGAAACACAAGGAAAACCAGGAGTCGGGGCCGGAGCCATGACACCTGTGTTGTTATTATGATGTACTTCCGGGGCTTTGCTCTGCCTCCTCCACCTCCGTGATCTCTTCCACATATTTAGGTGACTGGACAGGAGGGGAAAACTGGAAAAACACACAAGAAAAACATGGTAAATATACTGTGCTTTGGCGCCATTAATGTGGTTGGATGGGTGATGGAGTGGGTGATACTGTGTCTGTATAGATAGACGGATAGATAGACAGATAGATAGAGAGATAGAGAGATAGACAGAGAGAGAGAGAGATAGAGAGAGGGGGAGAGAGAGAGAATGAGAGTGAGAGTATACTTACAATAAATGCATTCTTCTCCAGGAAGTGTTTGTACTTTGAGGAAGGCTGCGGAATTGGAGGAAACAGAATACTGGACACCCTAAAATGCGCGCACACACACACACGCACACACACGCACACACACACACATGAGATAAAGACACACATGTTAAAGACATGGCATAAACAAATGTACATGCTTCCTCTCAGTGCTTTCTTGTCTTTCAATTTGGGTTTTCCCCTATCTGGCTCATGTTGAAGACAGATGGGTGGTTTCTGTCACTAGTTTGAGGAAGTTCGGGGCGGTCCCAGTTAAAAAAAAACCACGACGATCCGTCGCTACATTGTCACTTCTCCTTACTGCACTAACCACACTAACCACACTGCCTTGGTAATTAGTTCTATTTGTTCTCCAGTGACATCTTACTCCTGTTTTCAGTTTTACCATTAAAAGAATAGACAGGATTTATGTATTGGATGTGAAACGGCTCACTGAAGTGAAAACAAAAAAAAACGTAAGCAGAGCGATGGAAAGAGAGACAGCAAGACGCGTCAACAAGTTAGTCGGTGACAGAGAAGAAACAGGAAGGCAGTACCTCTGACTCCTGACCAGCAGCAGTATAGCCAGGAGGATCATGGGAATTCCAAGTGATAGCGTGATGATCACCACATAGTTGAGTTTGTAGGGTGAATCAGTCGGTTCCACCGCTAAGTACAAACAGACACATACAGACAGTGATGACCTTACTGAGGTTAAAGTATTTAAACTCACTATAAAACACTCCACACTCCTCCCAGTAATCAGCCAATGGACTGATGTGATGACCAGAACAACCAGCACTCACTGACAACATGGCTCCAGTCACTCCAGTGAGGAGATCCGAGGCACTGAGAGCTCTTCCTCGCCCTCATCCTCACTCTGTAGGTGTGTGTGGGATCTGCGTTCGGCTCTGTATAATCCAGCTGGTCGTTCAAGTCTATGGGTCTCTCCTGGTTTTAAGAGGTTCAGTGAAATTAAATGAATGCAAATGCAGGAAGAGGGGCACTATTAAAGGGATTCAGATTTTCCTCTATATACATATATGGTCAAAGATGTTCAAAAATGTGATTTTGTTTGACAGATTAAATTTAAAGTTATTGCATTTTCCAAAAGCCCTTCCTTTTTTTCAGCCAGTTTCAAACCAGTCAACACATCACAACTGGACTTGGTCCTGATTGGCTCCCCTCACAAAAAAACCTCCACTCAAACCTTTGCAGCATTTGAACTGGAAAGTGTGAGGAGGGGCACAGTAAGGGGCGTAAAGGATTGTAAAGGATGTAAAGGATGTAAAGGATTACGGGGATTTGCGCTCAAGTGGGAAAAAATAACATTTTTCATTCTAACTTTCTACACATGTGGCTGTGGTGTGAATGATTGTCATCCAACATGGAACTGTCAGTACGTGCTATGATGCACGGAGAACATTGAAAGGAAATGAAATATCTCTTCTTCATAAAAGGCTCACTGATTGGGTAACTAGGTGGTATATTCGCCCACAGTGACTCTGCAACTCCCACACAAGGACATCAGTTTCCTTTTGTTGCAGAGCCGCCCTGGACTGTTCTCTTGCATCACCAAAATGTCAGCGCGCACTGCTTTTAAAGGGAAGGAAACAAGGTGATTTGATTGGTCCTGATTGAAGCCAGGCCCACCACAACTACTACTTATTTGAAAAACATCATGAAGAACATTATTCTTATCCATGAACCATAGTACATTTTAAAACAACATCAAGAAACATTTAAACTATGGGCCCAAGAAAACTAGATGAAGTAGTAAAACTAACTGGAGCTATATAAATGTATATTAGTGCCTAAGGAGGAGTAGAATGACATCAAAGTGAAAGTGACTGGGCATACAGTGACATAAGCGGGCAGTCACAGTTGAAGCAGTCCAGACCTGTAGCAGTTTGAAAAAATGCACCACGCACGCGCACACACACACACACACACACACACACACACACACACACACACACACACACACACGGAGGGAGGGAGGAGGGAGAGA
>CABFOQ010030824.1:14715-25643 GCA_900660455.1 Gephyroberyx darwinii
CAATGCATTTGAGTGAACTGTGAAGCGTCTCCCACGTCACCATAAGGCCTCCATCTCTGAACAACGCAATGATGTTACGGGGTGGAGACAGGACCTCTGCGTCACACACACAGACACACACACACACACACACACACACAAAATTAATAAAATAATTCATCGATATAATCTTTGTGCATTATTGTAAACAAACGGTTGATGGCATGGAAGAGTGTATGTAGCCTTAATATTGCTGAATAGACAATAATAACAATAATATATAATAATAGTGTTACCTAGGATTTGATTGTTGTATTTGTGGGTGTAGATTGTCCATCCAGTGTGCAGGGACACATTGACGTGGAGGATTACAGATAACTGGGCATAATCTATGCATTTCTGGCACAGAACCACAGACTTTGATCCAACTCCTTCCTCTCCTCCACTGAGGGTACTCGTCGCGTGCTCACCCTCACAAATCCTGGACAAACAGGCGGACAGAGAGACAGATAGATGCACACCCAGAATAATTCATGGACTTTAAGTCCATGAATTATTTAAGTCCCCTCTATTGTAGCTCCATTTGATGTTTGTGAATATCTTAAAGGGAAATACTACTGACTTTCAACTTGGAACTATGGTTACCCTTGGACAGTTTGGTCTGGATCAATTCCATACTGTCTCCCACAGCCAGAAGAGAGAATAGTTTTGTCCTCCAATGTCTGTATCCAATGTGTAAATTGATGAATTGCAAAAGGTGAATGAGACAGTGTGCAGGACCGTCTTCCTGGCATTACGGTACATTTTCTGGTTTGTAACTGAGAGTGCCACTGTAATGTAAATCTCATTCAGATGTAATGGTTGAGAGAATCGTTGTATAGGGCCACAAAGTCTCATTCATTGTTATTGGAGAAGCTCCAGGCTTCACATTGGTACAACACAACACAGACTCTTGGTTCTCTCTGATACTTTGAGTTGCTCATGTTCTCAAATATTTCCGTGCCGTAGGAGGAACATATTGGTTGTTGTTTTTTTTAGGATGAGTAGTATTTCTCTTTAAGTGTCTGTACTGGGCAACAGTCCGTAGAAATGACCAGGAGTGGGTCCGAGCTTACACGACAAAGGTGGAAAACTGACTGTCATTTTGGACCGAGGGGAATGACCAGGAGCAGTTGAGCGTCTTTGTTGGGTAAAGGAGGCAGGAAAAGAGTCCATCCTCCTCCAACTCTTCCTCTGCATAATCAATCTCTCCTGAGGATTTATACCTCTGCACCCGAGGCTGAAATAGATACAGAGAGAGACATAAACGGAATCGGACAGACTCCTTCTTCAAGAATCTATACTGTAAGTGGGCCTATATTGGTCTTGTATGAAAATAATTTTCTAAGCTAAAAAAAAAATAGACTGACTCTCACCTCATCAAAACTCAGGTCTTCATCCAGACAGAGATCTGAATCGGGGGCTTTGCTCTCTGTCAACATAGAAAACATGATACACATTAGATATCATCATGGATTCATAAAGACATACGCACACACACACACACACACACACACACACTCACTTGCGCACTCTGTAAGTACTCTGTGAGGCAAAAGTCACCCACCACTTTGCGTGCTCCTGTGGTTCCACAAAACCAGAAAACTGGACCAGAATATTGCATGGACAGGAGAGAGCTTCATAGCCAACCTGGTGGGCGTGCACACATACACAAACACATACACAGACCTAAAAATGCTGACCACTGTTAGCCAGTTTGTTTATCACACCTCATAATCCTATTTTACACAAACAAATATCTAGTCGTCATGGACATGGGCATACAGCAGTTGCTGTATAGTTCCACATCAAGTCATTTCCTGGCTTTTCATACTTCCCCTTTTTAAGTTATAAAAAGTAGAGGTGGGCCTCTGGTAAGAAGTCTCAACTGGCTTTTAGCTAACTAAGTAAAACAGCTTTCCTATTGCAAGAATCAGTGTTCTTCGCTATTACACTGAATAGTGAGTTTAAAACCGGGTAAAAAGTTCCAAAAACCCACAAACAAAACATTGTTTAAAATCAAACAGCAAATAATTTAAGTCATCAACCCTTAGTTCAGCGGACACAACTTAATATTTTCTCAAAATGTATTAGATTCTTTAAATGCAGATATCTGTGAAACAAGTTCATTCTTTTTTTGTTTTGTTCTAAATCAAGTTTGAAATGAATGTTGAAATGAATGTACAATATAATTACTGTAAAGAAAATTAAAAACAATTACCTCACGCAGCGCTTTCTCTCTCTCTCTCTCTCTGGCCACTGAGAGCTGTCAGCATTTCTGATTGAGAAACATCACGTCACACTTACAGAGCTTCAAGAAACCCCAGGGCTCTCTCTCTCTCTCTCTCTCTCTCTCTCTGTCTCTCTCTCTCTCTCTTCTCTGTCTTTCACACACTCAAACCACATCCTTCTTTGGAAAACTTCTTGGGCTAGCATGATATGATAGAAGTAGTCAGTAATTTAAAAGGGAAACTTGCATTTCCTAAGCAAATGCAATGGTGCCAGTGGCATAGTCTTTGATAAGCCTAAATCTACCCATGTACTAAAACAGTTCTGTAGTTTTTTGAGATCTTGAGATCTTTTTGAGATGTCCATTCGTGGCTCAAAATGGATTTTGTGGACGAAATCTACGGGGTAACATTAGGCACCCATATGCATTTCGTGGACAAAATGAAACAAGGTGTTTTTGGATTTTGTGTGACGAAAATGAATTTCGTGGCACAAAATGGATTTCGTGGATGAAATTCAGTGGGTTACATTTGGCACCCCCTATTAGTGTGGATGGGATTACAGGAAATTATCAAGTATACTGGTTGATTTAGCGGTTGGCCTAGTGGTTAGAGAGGCTGACCCATCACCAAAGGGTCGCTGGTTGATTGAAAAAATGACTGGTGTCACAGCTACAGTGCCCACTAACACGGCCAAAGTGCCCTTCAGCAAGGCACTTAACCCCCAAAACTGATCCATCCACTGTTCTGACATGAAAATGCGTGTGCGTGTGTGATATGTTGTGTGTGTATCTTGTCAGGGATGTGCGGAAAAAAAGAATTTCACTGTATGTATGTGACGAATAAAGTTCATTTCAAAGACAAATTTTATCAATGGGGTACAGCTTAGACAAGCACCCGCGTAAGGTATTTCAGGACAAAATTAGCGCAGCAGCCCCCGTGCGGAGAAGTCTTGAGCTAAAACTCTCTGAACCAAATCCCATTCATTCTCTATGGTAGTTCTAAAACACTACGGATGTAATATATTTCCGACCACAACATGGACGTCTACGGACTCGTGGCGCTATTTCGAATTTAGCCTGTGAAAAAAAAGCAGGCGAGAGAGCAAGTAGGGGATGGGAGCTATGATGGCAGTAGTTTGCGGTAGGTAGTGGAAAGAAATTAGATTATACCTGCAAAAAGGTTTTCCGTGGGTGATCCCCGTTGTTTTTTGCTAATTTATATACACCATCGTATATAAAAATGCCTTTATTTCATCCCTCTAACTTTTGAGAGGTGGATAGCATTTTAGCTCGTATTCAAGTGTTGATTATCTCCTGCTTACATGTACTGGTTTTGTTCAGGTTTGGGAGTTTATACCTAGTTTCTGGGGCTGGAAGGTAGATAAAACGCTGTTCCCTGACCGGGAATCGAACCCGGGCCGCGGCGGTGAGAGCGCCGAATCCTAACCACTAGACCACCAGGGAGCTACATATCGCAAGTAGATGATTTTGATTTTGCTAATTATTTTGATTATTATATGTCTGATATGTTTGTTAAGCTAATATCAGCTTGTTAGTTAGCTAAGGCTAGCTAACCAGAGTATCTGATCCACTTTCTATCCATGTAAGCACGTCTAATTTGAGATGGTAACTTACACTAACGTGGCTAGCACCTAACAGTGGCTATTTTAGTAGTGACATAACATATTAGCATTCATGTTTTTAGCTTAGTAAGCCAAGTTAGTTAGCTAGCTAACGAAACGATACCTGACGTTGACCAGCACGAGGACTTGCTAGTTAAATTCTTGTTCTCCGACTTCTCTCGCCTGTTTTCGTCACTTCTCTTTCACTTTCATATTTCTTACAATGAATAATAACATCAACTGACTCCTCCACCTGCCACTGTCAACCCTGTAACGTTAGGGTGTTTCCCAGTAAGTTTCGTTGTTTTATTTAGTTTGCTTAGTCTTAATCTCGTCATTATGACTCCCTCTCTTTTATTTCTGTCCATATCCTTCACTATATTAACCATGTAGTTGATCTAAATGTTGTCCTCGCAGTCCCAGTAACGTTATTCTTGCCATTTCTGTACTGCTTTCCTCCATACCATTCCCTTAACTTCTGATTTGCTTAGTGGAATACGTAACGTTACTTAATCTACTTCATTTCATCTGCAAGTATTGTGAGTGTCTACAGCTTCATTAATTTCCTCTGAAACTAAAAGGAAGTTGGAAGACGTTTACCCCCTTCCGTTTCGGGATCACAAATGCTAACCAGTTGAGCTTCTCAAATGATGGAAGGCTTCGCGTCTGGGACCTGCAGACAGGCATATTCAATTATATGATGTTGTTGTGTAAGTAAACGTAGTTTCGTATTTGTGTATGAAAGTTACAGGTGGAATCATAAAATTGATGTGAATATAGACTTGAATATGACCATACCCATTTTATTTCTGTGTAGGAGACGACGTGCTCTGATTGGACGTCCCGAGCGTTCGAAAACGTAAGGAACGTACTACTACAGTTATTACGGTAGTTGCTGTGTACGTTATTCATCAACTACACTTTAGTAGCAGCAAAACCCGGGAAAAGGTAGGTTTTATTTAATCATCATTACATTGCTCGTTCTGCACAGTTTCTTAGTAACTGTAAAGTAACTGTAAAGTTCATAGTTACTTATCACTTATTTAAGCACTGCTAGCTACAACTGGTTTACAGTTAACCACACGAGAGAAAGGCTTAGCTTCCAGACACTTGGTCCACGTTAGCGTTAGTCCTAACAGTTACCTTAGGACATCAGCGGGTGCTGAAAAACTAAAAAAAAGTCCCAAACTATATTATCTAAACCCAAGGCCCTAAAAAGTCTGCAGTAGATTTAAATATAGCATTTGAAGACCCGAATTCAGTTTTTAAAAAAGCAGTTTCCTTTGTAATTCCATTCATCACAGCATGGCTTCAGAGGACGACCGGATGTATTACAACAGTAACGTTATAGTGGTAACGTTACTGCGCTAAATTTGCAGTGAGTGAACTAAAAGTGGCAAGGCCAAAATATTGTTCTCTAATATCTTAGATGCTGCAGTATGTAACAAATTCAGTCGTCACTTTCAATGTTTTATTATATAATCGTTTCTCTGTCTCTCTCTCAGATTCAGCATGACAGCTCAAGATGCAGTGAGACGCAATAAGACAACTCTCCAGGACATTCTGTCTGCAGACTACAAACGCATCCTTGACAAAGCTTTTGAGAATCAACTGGTAACTAGACGTGAGTACAACAACCTGAGAGACATCAGCAGAGAGGATGTGGAGGGGCACGTCATCCGTCTTGTGGATAGGCTGATGAATAAAGGAGAGGACACCTCCCGAGCCTTCCTGCACCTACTGCAAACTGATGAGGACATCAAAAATACTTTCCCTGAGCTGAAGTGCATACAGTGGGACTACACGCCTCCGTCTTCTACCCTCTTCCAAAGTTATACTGATTCAGCTCCTTGTGGTCCTCCCTACCCAGCAGTTAGCCCAGTCCTTGATAGAGGTACATTAATATACCTACTTAAGTGAAATAATTTGACCTTCTGCTATAGTAGTCAATGTGTCCATCATCATGCCTCAGCAATCATGCTTAAATTCTTTGGGGTGTAATTCTGTTTTACTTTGATTTCCCCAGATGTTCCTGTCCAAGAGAGCAAGAGACGGAAGGAGGTAACATCTTGAAACATGACTCTTAAACATGATACGACTATAGTAAACAGAGGCAGCGTTCATGTGGGACATTTGGTGTCTGTCAAATTCAAGTATGCGTTGAAACCAGCTAGGTTGCATTGTTGTGGGTGTGTCTCAAAACCTTTTGAGGCAGTCTGATAAGTGGCTGATAAGTCTGTTAGAGGATGACGTTTACCTCTACTCTGTCAAAAGTTCAACTTGTTTCAACTTTTTTGACGGACTGGGTTGCGATATTTTCACACACTGCACACAGTTGCTCAATGTTCCAAAATCTTCCCCCCAAAACCTAATGTTTTTTTTTCTTGCAAATGATGAAATGAATCAATAACAGCCCAAAGTCTGGGGATGCTTCCTTTTTAGCTCATATCAACAAATGGAATATCAGTGTTATACTAGTATAGTAGCTCATGAGAGATGCAATTCAGAAAGACAACATTATTCTAAATGCCCAATCTCCATGTACTCAGTATTCTCGTATCAAAAATATTTAAGTAGAAGTAGGGATACATGTGTAATGATAATATTCAAGTAGAAGTAACAGTATTGAAATCCAAATATGCTCCTCTCATAGAGTACTTGTGACTAGTCACATGGTTATAGAAGTGCATGTCTTATAGTCCTAGAGATGACAGTGTGGTGTGCCATCATGCGTCTGTGTCAAACTGCGGCTGTGTCTCCACTGTTTTTAGGACAAACAGTATCAGTTGACCAGCAAGCCTACTGGTCTCTGTGTGATCATTAACAACGAGAATTTCGAGGATGGCACTAAGAGAAATGGAACCAACAAGGATGCTCGTATGTTATGGAGTAGATAGGTTTACAGTATTACACCATTTGCCTGTTTTGTTGGTGGTTGAAGCTTAATGAGTCACAGGTCTTTTTTTTCCCCCTTCCCTGCAGAAAGTTTGGCAGAAGTGTTTAGCTGGCTGGGGTTCAGAGTGGTGATATGTAAAGACCAAACCAAGAACCAAATGGATCAGGTACTAAAGCGCTTCGCTTCTCTGAGAGACTTATCTCAGCTGCAGGAGTCCAGTGTTAAGGAGTGGTCTGGCAGTGAATTCACTGACCTTAAGGAGCTTCCTCAGCATGGTGATGCCTTCATCTGCTGTATTCTGAGTCATGGACAGAAGGGCGGTATCAGTGGCATTGATAGAAACCTCCTCTCTGTTGATGAAATAACTTCGACTTTCAATGGGGCAAACTGCTCCGTTCTCCTCAACAAGCCCAAAGTGTTCTTCATCCAGGCCTGCCAGGGGCAGAAGAAGCAGCATGGAGTGGCAGCACCACTCCAACAGCACCTAGAGGCTGATGCAAGTCCTGTTCCCCTGGTCTACATTCCTGTGGAAGCAGATTTCCTGGTTGCCATTGCCAGTGTAGAAGATTATGTATCATTCAGACACAGAGAGGATGGGAGCTGGTTCATCCAGTCTCTGTGTCAACAGCTAAAGGAGGGCTGTGCCAGGTAAAGCTTAAAATCAAAATGACGCGTATGTATTTGATTGCAATTCTGTCGCCTGATTTGTATTGAAGGTAACATGTTTAAATGTACACTGTATGTTGTGCATTTGTTTCAGGGGCGATGATCTCATGAACATTCTCTATCAGGTGAACAATGAAGTAAGCCAGAAAGAGGGGTCCTGCTGTCAACTTGGCACATTAAAGCAGATGCCTGAAGCAAGAAAGGTCACCCTCAGGAGGAGACTTGTGTTCTCGCCGTGTTACAATTCACCAAAACACTCAATCTGTTAAATGTACACACCATATACTTCATATCTCAATCAAAGTCTTACTCAGGAGAAGCTGTTTGTATGCATCTTCATATCCCATTCACAAGTATTCCTCTAAACCAAATAAGCAGAATATTCTGAATATTACAATGGTAATTTATCTAATTTCAGCATAATCCCAGCTATCAAATTCAGGTTTCTCGTAATCTGGGTGTGATTTTATCCAAATTGTTGTGGACATACTATGGCCTTTACCAGCAGAGTACTTCAATACCTAGAATACTACTGGAATAGTAATAACCATGTTAACATTATTTTCTTTGTATTTCTTAAACTGTACTTTTATTTTTTTAAATCGTTACCAATGTTTTAGTTTTTTAAACATGTTGAATGTTGTCTTTTCTATATTGTCAGAGCTTTGTTTCTGAGAATATTTTTTTTTACCTTGGATAAAACTATGTTGATCATCTGTTTGGTTGCTGTGTTGAATTCTGAAGTGTAAATACTCAACCCTCCCACTACCAGATTTATCAGACTTTGATTAGTTTTAACCATATATAAAACAATCAAGGATTCCAAGTATTAATTCAAAGCGCATTTCCATTGTTGGCCAGTGTGTGTCATCGTCAGCATGGATTTCGGCTGCGCAGATACGAAAACTTTACGGTACTATAGCGTTGTTGCCTAGGCAACTTGATTTCGTATCGGCGTTCTTTTCGGTATCCAAAACGAGCCAGCAAACTTAGAAGTACAGTAAAAAATATCTCGTTGCTTAACTTGCTTAAAATGATTAAAACATTCCCCCGGTGCGTCGGTTAGCTGCCTCAGAAAGCTGTTCGGCCCAGCTAGATCTCGTTTTACTGTTAGTGAGAGTGCCTGCATCAACATCGGGCTGGACTAGCGTCCGTCATGGAAGTCCCACAGCGAGACGAGACCGCCACCGTTAACCCAGCGGGGGCCGGCGGACCCGACGGCGAAGAGGTTCAAGCGTCTGACCAAGCTATCAGATTCCTGTCCGGCATTGGTAAGTTGTCAATATTTACTGTAGGTTAGTTTTCTATGTTTGAGGAGACTGAGGCCGAGGATTGACGTTAGACCGCATCTGGTGTTGACACGTCTTTCAGTATCCCAGCCTTACGTGGTTACAATGTTACGATGCTACGTACTCTGCTGCTGCTGTAAGTAGGGAAGATTGGTGGCCATTTATCCATCTCTCTCTCTCTCTCTCTCTCTCTCTCTCAGAGCCGAGGGAGCTGCACGAGTGTATGTTTTCAGACTCTCTGGTGACAGTGTCGGAGGGAGGCCGGGAGCTGGGGCAGTTCAGTGTGACAGTGGAGTTTTCCCGCTGGGTCCAGCGGCCCTGCTTACTGCTGCATGCCCACAGCCAAGGGGCCATAGAGGACACCCCCTGTGGGACAACAGTAACAGGTGATGGGAGATGGGAGGCCAGGGTTGGCAGAAGAGAGAGGTGAAAGGTTGCGTTCACCATTTTTTCTATCATTCATCTGTTTATGTATCAGCATTCCTTGTCTTTCTCTCCCTTTTCTCTACCTCTAATACCAATGTAAGCCTACCTAACCGCGGACCTGGAGACGCTGGAGCAAGACCACCATGAGTATGTGCAGGTGAGTCAGACGCATCACCTGTACTGCTACCTTCCCCTTACCATTTAATTTCAACTCAATTGAAAGATTGTGCTCTCTAATTTTGCCTACCTTCCATTCTATTGACACATCTTGTTCTGTTTTGGGATTTT
This sequence comes from Gephyroberyx darwinii, assembly GCA_900660455.1. NCBI lineage: Eukaryota > Metazoa > Chordata > Actinopteri > Trachichthyiformes > Trachichthyidae > Gephyroberyx > Gephyroberyx darwinii. The sequence goes on from CABFOQ010030824.1 coordinate 24,151, forward strand.
TTTTTACCATTTTTCCTGCCCCACTTCCATCCTGTTTTCAGCTTGAGGGCCACGGTTTGGACAGGAGGTGTCACATGGTGCAGCGTGATGGGCAGATGGTGATCAACAAAGTTACCACTGTAGGAAAGGTGAGAGAAAAAAATCAGAGAGAGAGGGAGGATGAGAAGAGTAAACGAGCCAGAGCCCTGAAGAATCAGAAACAGGCCCACTAAAACATTTTGGCGTTGAATTTTTGTGCTTGATTGGGTTGAGGTTTCCCCAACGCCATCCACCAAATGCTTGCTGGGGGTTTCAAACTAATTTGTGAAAGTGAATTACTGTAATACTTTGTGTGTGTACAGGAAGTGACGAAGGAGAGTGCTTCTCATCCCTTGTCTGCTCTAAGAGGGCTGGTAACTGAGGGTTCCAACCTTCTGCTGATGCGGCTGATCGCTCTGAGGAAGAATGTGCCAGAGAACATGGCCTTCATCTCCTTCAACCAAGAATTACACATCATCCACACCACATATGTAAGTACTGTGTGTGTGTGTGTGTGTGTGTGTGAGAGAGAGATCTATTGGTCATCTGGTGTCCCGCTTGGATAGTTTGTTCTCATTATCTGGCTGTCTGTCTGTGGTCAGAGTGAGCTCGCTCCAAAGCAGCTGGAAGTGGGGTGTGAGACTGTGGAGGTGTTTGGGGTGGAAAGGAGAGTTGACTCTGTGGAGGACGTCCCCACTACCTGGCACTGCTACTTCCTGCCTGATGGGTAAGATCAATGACATTACTTCCCCAGGTCAGTTTCAATGCATACCACTGTATACCAAGTAGGATTCGACTGATTTTTTAAGGCTGATACCAATACCAATATGGTGGTATGGTTTGGATCGAAGCGGCCAATAGCCAATATATTTCCCAATATTCAATATCTTCAAATCTGACCATTTTCATGTTAAAAAATTACAAAACTCTGGAGAGCTGCAGCTTTAGGTTATAGATTTTTGTGTGGTGGAGGTGGCACACAAAAAAATAGAAAAAGTCAGATTTATTGCAAATGGGACTTTGTAATGTTGTGTTGCATTTGTGATGTCTGTTCTCTCTTTTTGATGTTGTATTTATGCCCTTTGTTGCTCTGTAAATCACTTAACAGACAATAACAGACAATCCCTATTATTATTACTTTTCAGGCATCTGGCCAGCAGAGTGCAGGTGGGCTCACCGGTCACCATGAGGCTGCTGCATCTACCATCAGAGCTAGAAAAGGGTAACCTGTCCCACCCATACATAGAGAAACACACACAGATTATTCTATGTGTAATAAAGTAAATGTTACCTCAGGTGATCATCTGTATGTGTGTGTGTGTGTGTGTGTGTGTGTGTGTGTGCGCGCACGCGCGTGTGTGTGTGTTAGACTCGAATGACCAGCCAGTGTTCGAGAAGAGACCCCTGGCTTGGGAAGAGGACATGCAGATGCACTCCAAGTTCCTGGACAGAAAGGTGACCAAAACACTGTAGAG
>CABFOQ010030825.1:0-21416 GCA_900660455.1 Gephyroberyx darwinii
TAGTTTAACTGAAAGAATCAATGTAGGCCAAACTGGTGTGTGTGTGTGTGTGTGTGTGTGTGTGTGTGTGTGTAGGGAGGGTAAAGGGGGTGGAGCAGTTAAAGGGGGCCAATTGGACAAAGTCTACATTCCCTTACAAGCGGCCTTGGTCCTCACACACATAGGCTCAATAATGGCAGTATGTGTGTTTTTGTGTGTGTGTGTGTGTGTGTGTGTGTGTGTGTGTGTGTTGTGAGAGAGAGCAGGAGGGACACGGAAAGTTATAAAATGTAGTTTTTCTTTCTGTGTGTGTGTTTCCTGGCTATCGGCGACCGGGAAAGCATTGGTTTATATGAGAGTAAGTAAACTGCAGCTACCTTAGTGGTGCATGGGCCTGCCGACGTGAATGAACGTGACCAGAAGAAACTATATTGATATCAGAATTATGAAACAGCACAATATCTACCTCAGAGGCTGCATCATTGAGGCGTTTGAGGGCGAAATATTCTCCTTATATATGACAGTAGAGCTACTGAAAGTGCTTTAAACCCCATCAAGGTAATGTAGACCTAAGACAGAGTGACCTTTGGTTGATCAAGGTGTTTATTTTAACATGAGATTATGTAGACAAATGGTGCCATTTCTCCCCATCTTGGTAGGATATATTCCATAATGAACCCTTTGATTTAATTTAGTTTAGTTGTCGTAGGCCTACTCCTTCTGGAAAACTCCTCACATGCGGGCAGGCAAAAATCGGAAAGAAACTGTGTATCCAAGGTCAGAGCAACTTTTCACCCACTTCCTGTCATTTACCGCCATAAATAAAGGAGTTATTCATGTTTAAAGATGCCAGGCATGAAATTGCGCTTTGTGCTTTAACAGGAAACGCTTTGCCCAGTTGACTTGCACCAGCCTTTCAAACAAAGGCTAGCAGGAGGTGGGTGACGATTACTTTAGAATTACATCACTGGTCTAAAATGGTTTCACATATCCTGAAAGGAGTCTTGGTGAGTGATCAATTAGAGTAGATACATGCCTTAGGTACACGGTTATTGCCAAACAGAAGATATATTCATTTAAAAACAAAACAAGGTCTTCTAAAATGAATATCCTTCAGCAATGTGGAGGCCAACCTGGGAAACCAGGGTAAATGATGGTATTTCTAACTGTCTCTTTAGGGCTACTTTAGGGGTACTACACTTTGACAAACTTGATTTGATTTCTATTGTATTGTATCCTTACTTTAGTTTGTATGTTCTTTTATTCATTTGACTGCTATGGTCTTTCAGTTCAATTGCTGCTATAGCGCTGTTATATTTTCATGCAGTGGAGAGAAAACCCACCTAAACTCAGTTTACTCGCCTTTATATTTGCGGAATAGAGTTTACCACCTTTATAGGCTGACATACAGCAGATAGATTATGCAGATCACATACAATTATAGTAGAAATCATGGGAAAGTCTATCAAACTCATCTAAGTAACATGAGGAAAAGGTCTTTTAAGATAAAAAGTATAGTTTATTATTTTTTTATAGAATAGATTCTTTTTAAATTGATGGTTGTTTGCCTCATGCTGATCACCGACTACAGGTCGTAGTATACCCACGTTTTTATTTACCACATTCCCGGTTTTCTGCCAGCCGATAAAGGTCAATGTCACTAATAGACCCACTTGCCGTGGCCACTAGGGGGCCTCACTGAGCACTGAGGTTCAACTGCAGCCCTGGTCTTGCTAGAAAGGTCTCTACAAATAAAGCTTTTCATTTCTATTATTTCTCCCTGCAGCTTGCTCACTGGCGGCCGGCAGACTCCCCCAGGTCCAGAGAAGGTCGAGAAGGTACACTTCCTGTTTCTACGCAGCCTTACGGTCCTTCCTGGACCTGACAGTAGAATACATACATAAGGAATGAACACACTGGTCTGCTTCTTCACTTCCATCTCTCTCTCCCTTCTTCCTTCACCAACTTGTCTTCTTGCTTCCTTTCTCATCCTCTGGTTGATCAGATTCTTTCTTTCTTTCTTTCTTTCTCTCAATTCAATTCAAAATGCTTTATTGGCATTACAACACTTATATTACCAAAGCATGACAGGCTGTTACATAAAACATCTGGGAGGTTCTTGAAAGCCATTTGGAAAGATTTGGAAGCTTCAAATTTACAAAAATATTTCTCTCTTAAATCTTTCTATTTCTCACATTTAGCCAGAAAATGCAGCTCTTTCTGAAGTACATTGATCCTATATCCTGTCGTCCTTTGGGAGCCATGTTTGCGATGCCTGGCTGTGGTCACTGAGTCTGTATCTGTCAGTTTTCTCCTCAGGTTTCTGTCAGTTACAGTAGTAATCTGACACTGTGTGCTGTTTGTTGATATGATGTGGTTTGAGATGTTGTGGTTTCTTTCCAATAACTGAAATTAATTTCTTTGGTTGGGTCAGATTATCAGTGGGTTGTTGGTGATGCTAGGCCCAGGACTCTTCCCCATCATCTTTTGGCATGTGAGGGCTTTGTAATGTAATGAGTTAGGGTCACTTGCTTTCAGCATCTATAACTTGTGTGCCTAAATTGTGTGCCCCTCTCTCTCTCTCTCTCTATATATATATATATCTGTCCATCTATGTCTCTCTCCCAGTGCGCCGGTGGTTGGAGGTGTATTCTCGGAGTGGCTGTGAGCCGCGGGACACTCTGGTGGAGGTTTGGCAGGAGTTGCCAGGGGAAACGCATCATCTCTTCATCCCGGCCTGCGTGTCAGTGCAGCGATGTGGCGGATGCTGCGCCGACGAGGCCCTGGAGTGTGTTCCCTCGCTCACACACACAGTCACCATGGAGGTACACACACACACACACACACACACACACACAAAACAGGGCACTTACTTACCAACTGCTTCAGCAGAGTTCCCAGTGGCCAACGGAAGAAGACGGTGGTTGTACTGGGCAGTTCTCAGTGGCCAGATTAAGATGAAGGTTAAAATCAAAAGCTCGCAGTCATGCTGAAACCTGAGCGGATGCTTGCAGTCTAATGTGATTTTTCTGGATCCTTCTGTAGTTGATGAGGACCTCCTTCATGAAACATGAGCTCATTGAGCTGCCCTTTGTCGAGCACAGCCAGTGTGAGTGCAGGTAAGCACCCACTAAAACACACACACACACACACACACATGCATGACATACTTGCTGTCTATTATCCTCACTGCAGCTTCACACTAACACAATCTGTATCTGCAGAGTAAAAGAAGAGTTCCAGTTGTTACCCACTACAAGGTACAGCACCTTTTCTCTTTCACTTTACAGGTTACAGGTGCCAGCTACTGGTCTTCATATTCATTAACTTGATCCAGTGGTTGTGAAGGTGGGGTCCCGGCACCCCCAAAATGAAGAGTTTAATGTCACTTCATTCAGTTAGCACAATGATAGGAAGCATAAGAAAGACTAATTTGATCATAGGTTGCACTCTCCCCGCTGATATCTCTCTACCTATAGTATAAACACGGGAACATGACGAGGAACATTTTGGTCAAACACAGTACACAGGCTAGAGGTAACGAAACCCGTCTGTCAAGCAGCTGGTCGGATACTGTCCCGTGTCAGCTGGTATTGACAGCTGTGCAGTGTGGAAGAGGCATCGCTTGTTGGATCCCTGATGTTTGTTTGCGTGTCCAGCCAGCCAATCATCTGATTGCATCTTTAATGTTTATGTCCCCCGACTTCCTGTTAGGATGTGGACATAAATACAGGTTTCACATGTGTGTTTGTACTTCGGGTAGGGTACACACGTCTCTGACTGTGTGGGGTTTCAGTGAATGTATGTATATAATATATGTGAACATACGTGTGCATGTACATGTGAGTATCTGTGTGTGTGTGTGTGTATGTGTGTGTGTGTGTGTGTGTGTGTGTGTGTGTGTGTGTGTGCGCGCACCTCTGAGTGAGTTAGCATCTGTGTGACTCTATCCCAGCATCCCTCGGGACGGCCCACATCCTGTTGTCACCATGGTGACGATGTTATCTCCCCTGCCATGTGCTCTCTCACTGACTGACGAAGCAGACTCATGCATCCATAACAGCAAATTAGAGCTCCAAAGACAACAACAGCATCAGCACACTCTGTTAACAATGTCCAAACTACGCTGGTAAACAATGTCGTTCTAATGTAATAGAGTTTTCAGCAGATGAGATTAGGACAGAGACAGAGAAACAGAGAGAAAGACAGTAAGAGGCTGAGATAGATATATATAGAGAGAGAGAGCAACTTTCAGAACAAGTTAAACCAGGAAAAGGAAAAGCTGTGGGCACTTGATATTGGTTAATATTTATATGTAAAATTTGGGCGGGGGATCAACCTCCCCTGATATCACTTATATTGATATCATTTCTTTACTGATGTTGTTAATGTAGAGGAATGTAATGACACTATAGTCACTATTTGTCGGTACCTTCTGGTCAGTGATCTGGCAGTGAGGAAGTGACAGGCTGGGAAGTGAACAAAAACATCATTACTTATCTTCAGAAGTGACATCCTGAGTAATCTATACAGCTGGTATCAAAAGCATCAAATCATGACCGAAGTTTAACTAAAAATTAAAGATTTAAAAAACACAGGTAGCATTTTTTTCCCAAAACGCACAGTGGACAAGGGGTTAAGTATAGCATAACAGGGCATAACTTACAAGCAAATGGTACATTTTATACTATGGAAATAACATTGCATTGAGTAGAAATCATACTGGGTAAACTGGAGGATGGATTCAATCTATTCAGTCAGTAGATCTCTTGCAAAGATTTAATTATTAATCTTTTATCAGAAAATTGCAGCTAATTTGGATATAATTGAAAATTCATATTGGTGTCTACTACAAATGAAATTCTGACAGAAAAAATCTACTATAATGTGACATGAAATCCTGGACTTTTGTTGTAACTGTAACATTTCATCTGTCTGTAATTCCCAGGCCCACTCCCAAGCCAACCAGGAAAAGCAGGAAGAAGAAAACTGGAGCCATCAAAACTACGTGAGTTGAATTCTTGTATTGTTCATTCCATCACAAAACTTTACTCTTGTGAAGTTTTTTTGTGACTTTTTTTTACTTTGTGGCAGGTTATCTATTGTTTTTACTGCCGACAGTTTGTTTTATAGCCAGTAGTCAAGGTCAAACACACACGTACACACACACGTGCACGCACATACGCAGACACACAAGAACAATTAATACAATAGAAGAAATCCAGCTCACCTCAGGGACTTTCCTCTGTTTAACACTGCACCCATGAGACTGGTAAGTTACATAATCACAGCAATACACCACATAGCAAGTATTCATAAACATTTACCATCATCGATAATATTGTATCATCATCATCAAAACAAATGTCAAATCTTCCTGAGTCATCACATCAACATGAAGGCTCTATGAAACAGTGAGCTTAGTATGTTTTGGGGCAAAGAATCATTTTTTATTAATTTTACTCAAATGTTTGGATTTGAAATCAAACAAATAATATGAGGTTAAAATACAGATTGTCAGCTTTTATTAAAGCCAATATTTAATAGGACAATTGGCTTGATGCGTGTTTCTGGTTAGTCAGGTGTGTTTTGTTGCATGTAGCATGAAAGATCTGTCAGTGTCCAGTCTTGATTCTCGGCTTTGCATTTCCCTTTTGAGTCTGCCAAGATGAGGAACAAAGAGGTGTCAATGAAAGCTAAGGAGGCTGAAACAAAACCATCAGAGACATCACCCAAACACTGTAGGCATAGATTTGTCAGTCAGAAGCATTCGCAAACAGACTTCACCAGCAGAACTACAGAGGCAAACTAGTTAGCCTCAAAAACAGGACGGCCAGGTCACAGTTTGATGAGAAGAACCTAAAACAACCTGCAGAGGTCTGGATAAAGATCCACAGCTCACCACCTCATCTGTGGCAGTAGCAGGATGAATTGTACTTGTAATTGTTGTGTGTGTATACGTATACCATATATGATTCCCACAACCAACCCAGAACATTGAGAAAAAAGACAGATAGAGTTCTTTCCCCCATCTTTTTCATCTGCTTCCCCATCACTTTGCTGTAAGTCATTTCCGGCCTCGGTGGGTCAGAGGTGGCGTGGTTTGGATGCGGTGTCCCTCAGGGCCCTTCCATCACTCAGCGCGGGCTTCTTTCAGGCTCTGGCAGGTGTGAAATCTGTCTAATTTGCTCCCAAAAACCACCTCCTCTGTCCATGCCAGCGGCGGGCGTGGTCAGCGGCATCCAAACAAAGATGGCCCCTCTCTGCTTCATTAAGTTACTTCATTAAGGCCACCGGCCTCCTGGGAAGACTGAGGCAGGACCAGCTCCAGTTAATGGACTCACTGACGCTAAGCAACTTTCTCAGGGAAACTAGTGAGCTCCTAGAGGACAGATTGTAGGCCTCATAGGCAAATAAAGGTCTATAGCCATGGCAACAGACAGAAAGACAGACCGACAACACCTCTCCACTGAGCAATATCCCACACTAGTCACCATACACCGCACTGCTTGGGTCTACTACCCGTCTCGCCACGTGCTTGTTACTTTTCAGTTTTAATCTATGAATCCTGCAGCTAACCGAGTTTGTCTTAACCCCCCTCCATCCAGAACCCTTGCTCTTCCAACCCCTCCTCCGCCCTCCTCTCCCCCCCCAAGCTCGTCTCCCTCTCCAGGGCCTCTTTGCCGCCCCTGCAAAGGGAGGAAGAGGGCGCTGGAGGCGACATCGTGTCAGTGCCGCTGCACCGTCAGCGCTGAGAGCTGCAGCCAGAAAGGCAGGAGGCTCAACCCTCACCGCTGCAGGTCAGTCCAAACTCAAAAAGGAAATCTTGCGTTGTTGCTCGGACTTTTGGGTTAGTGAGTCTACATGCATGCTGAATATGAAGTCTATTCAAGGACGCATCTCTCAGCTTCCTTCTTTTGCAGTTATTTTCCCATGCGTTGCCAGTTTAACCATAGTGCAATGACATTTATCAGTGCAGTCATCTGGCAGAAGAAAGCTATACTCACTGCTGACCTCTTTGCACTCTTAAATTTATCCAATGGGTTTTCAAAGGGTTTCATAACCCATAGTAGACCATGTAATCCTTCAAGTTTAAACATGAAAATCACCAAAAATTGGTTCAGGGATCAGTCAATCAATTGTATTCTGCAAACTACTAATTTATTTTACAAACGTTTCATGCCATTTCTGAAGAGTGACAGGAATGGTGGGAAACATTTGGGGATCTCACAAGACATGGATCAGTCTCAAACCCGCAAAGTCTGGTCAGTACGACCAGGTGATGGTATGATATCATCTAATGCCTGATCCTTCCTCATGTTGTTTTTGGTTCCAGATGTGATGCCATGAAGCCATGATGCATCCATCCACTTCTCCTCCACCTCCTTCTCTCCACCTCTCTCCGCTGATTCATTGCCCACTCTCAGTAACACTGCCATTGAGTGTACAGACGCCTGGACTTCCAGTCCCTCAGACTAAAGGAAATACTGGGGACGCACATTCAACAACCCATAACACTTCTCTACTCTGGGCAACAACAAGTGCAGCATTACAACCTGAATATAGTTGTGTATGTGTGTGTGTATGCAATCAAAAATCTCATAGCTATGACATGGCATCTGTCAGTCCACATGTATGTACAGAAGTCACACACATATCCCAGTGGAGGGATCAAAGGGGCAGTGTATTATCAACTTTGTGGAAGTGGGTGGCAGTTGTTAGCCAGACAAGATCTTTCTTCTACCCACACTGTAAGATGCTCCTGTCTCTGCTTGGAGGTCGAGTAGATCTGCAGTTGAACTTATCTGTACAGGAGAACAGTGGAAACAAGTATGACAATGCCATAGAAGAACAATGGGGATATACCGGCTGTGGGAGGATGATGGAAGAGGACCTTTCATATGGAGGCATCCTATATTGATGCTTCACTGGAACCTGTGAAATGTTCCTGAGGGCAACGTGTGTTTGGAGAGGAAGCTATGGCAAACAGATTATATTGTGAATGGACACACACACACACACCAACAGGACACAGGACATGCCTGAAGGGGGACTTGCACATAAACTCGCACCCCTGTGTGTTAGGACCTATAGCTGAGCTGAATGCTGGGATGGAGGGTATCTGTGTGGTCCCCACACTGAAAGGCCCAGATGGGTTATCCCTGCAGCCGTTCTCCTCTCTCATTCAGAGCGTACGACCACAGGCTGGCTCTCCAAGCTGCTTTCCATCACTGGTTTAATTTGGCTCTTTTGTCTCCATCTTCTCCTTGGCTCCTCCATTGAAAGCAGCCGTTTGCCTCGTCAGGGCAGTGAGGAGAATGACAATAATGAGTCCTGGCGACCGTCCACCGCTTCACACACACAAACATTCACACTTACACCAGGCACACAGACAACACTAACACATGCAAACACACACACACACACACACACACACTCTCACTCCCCCTCTGTGCTGTAACAGGCGCACATACATGCATATTTTACTACACACAGAGAGACACACAATGTGAAATGAATGCAGGTAACCATAAACTTTTTTTTCATGCCACATCAAGTGTGCAAATATGTGTCAGGTGTTTATATTTGCAGTTTATTGCATTGTCTTCATGAAATATTGTATTCTGTTTTATATTTTGTTATAATTCTGTCAAGTTGAAAAGATGTTCTATATTGCAGAATGTTTCATTGTTTTGTTTTTGTTCATTTCTAATCCGTCTGCATAAAGAGTCACACTGGGTGGCCGGCTATGTACACACTCGGTATCTAAACCCATACCCATATGTATTGAATTTAAACAGAGACAGCTCACATGGGCCACAAAACGGGAGACTATATACATTATAATGTGTAATTCAAATAATCAGTGGGGTGATGTTGTCTGCGGCACACAGAAACCAAGCCAATAGCCGTTCCCAGAGCAGTCAAAGGAAAACACGTCTGTTTTTGTTGTGGGGTAGAGCCAGGATGGAAAGAGCGTCATTCATCTGGAACATAACTTGTTTATATTCCGACTGAATCTCACGGTTTAACTCCCTGTTAGTTCACGACCGATTGGCTGCTGGGCGGGAGCTGGGGTTTGAACTGCAACCATGTCAGAAAGGGAGAGGATTTGAACCGCCTGTCAGTCATGACAAGAAGCTACAATCAGAGCTCTGTTGACGTGAAGACATAGCAGAAACCCTAAAGGCAGGTTGAGGGGTTGAAGGAGGTCATAGTTCTGTGGTAAATCGTCCATCCTGATTCATGTCCTTCGAGGAGGAGTGGCTCAAGAGGGAGTGTCAGCCAGGAGCAGTGTGTAGTCCATAGTCTGAATAGTTGTATGACAGCGCTGGGCTGAAGAACTTTGCTTCAATGACTAGTATGATAAGCTCTGTACTGAGATGAGAGTATTTTTTCCACTCTTGTTCAATGTTTGTTGTAACAATGCTTCAATCACTACCTCTTTATTATAATACATTAATGACCAAGTTTTAGAACATTGTTGTTACCTTCCTTTTTTTGTTATTTCGGACCTCTTTAAGATTATAATGTTTTTATTTACATTTAGCAATAAGCACAGTCTCTGGTATGGAGGCCATTCTAGTTGAGCTGCAGCAGATTTGTAGTCATTTTTCCCTGGTCAAGGTTTTTCTGACGAGTGTACATTGTCATTTCTTAGCAATCCGAAGGGAAGCATTTTTGTTTTGAGGTGAGCTGAGCTGGTCCCCTGAGTACAGACCGGACACTGTGTGTTAGCCTGGAACAGGAGCTAGTTTCCCAAAGCCTTTGAACTCTTAGTTCCTCTCTTTTGACTTGCAGTTATGTCTCCTTATGCAAAGAATGGTCTGTATTCGCATAAACAGATGAACCCACTATTCTTCATTTTTGTATAATATACAGTTACGTGACAAAACCAAGAACTGTTGGCTGAAAATGTTTTGGGAAACCGCTGGCCCTGAACTTCAATACAGATTGCACTGTGTTTGAGATTGAAAAGCACACCAATTGATTGACTGGAGAAACTTGTCGGACGCAGACTCAAAGGAGCAGACGAGCTCAGAGTGCAAAGCTCCATTCATGCCAAAACCATTCCATCTGTAAGAGTTGTGACGCTGAGATCTAATTATTACAAAATTGTGTCGCTAACCAAACTTAGCCGAACATTGCTTACTGGTTGGAATTGGATTTATTCCCAACAGCATTCCCAATAACCACCTATGTAACGTTTTATCAGGAGAAACCATGGTGATTTCAAAGTTGCAACTCTTTGAGATATATGGCTGTGGACGTACCAATATCTTATTCACATGTCCTTATCCTGTGTCAGTATCCAATATTAATGTGCTTTGTATCTGCACAAACTACTACGTTGTACTGTAAAGGTAGCCCTATTCTAGCCTCCAGTGTCTTAGTAGCAGATAGAGACTCCTTCCTAAAGTACATAACCTTTTATAATATCTACTATCCAGCCGTAATCTTGTGTATGACGTAGTGCATACTTTAGAAATGTATTTGTAACTTCATTTCAGCTGTACTTTGCAACAAATCTCTTCTCTGCAAATACATTGTACTACTGTAGCATGTGTATAAAGAGAATGACTGCTATTTTTTTGCTGCTACACCATTTGTGCCCTATATGACGTATGTGTAAAACAATACAGTTTTATGTTATATTAGTATATTAATGGCAACTAATCAATTCATTGTCCACATAAACGTGTATACTGCAGCGGGCGGAGATGTGGAAAATCCTACCAGGACACAACCGTGATGTTACAGATGTTATTAAAGGAAACGTCTTATTTTTCCTATAGGCTAAATCTCTCATTTTCTCGTTGCCACTGTTTATGTATTATCCTCCTATCCTGTCCCCATCAAATGCTTTGTGCCCTGTCTGTGGTTTTCATCCTCCCTCCCTCTTCTACACCCCCCCTTCTCTTTTTTTAATGTGTCACCTGACGGTAATGAAAGGTAAACAGGCGTTTTGATTAGAGTGCCACCCTGGGAGTTGGGGATGGAGAGAGTGCGTGTGTGACTGACGTGATGTTATGAGACATAATATTGTTTCCTCTCCTCCTCTCGTCTGTACTGCTGAGTCAAGAGCTTGTCAAGTACGAACTGTGCGGCCGGTGTATGTGTGTGTGTGTGTGTGTGTGTGTGTGAGAAAGAGATACAAAGAGAGAGACTGGGAAAGCGAGAATATTCTGTGTCAGTATGGCTGAGTGCTGTGCTTCTTCTCATCCCAGATTGGTTGTTGGAGTCTGGTGACGATGATGAAATTTGATGATGAAATTTGTGCTGCCAGCAATATGATGTTCCCTTACCACCTTTCACATCACACAGCAATTACCTACTCATGATAATGCAGACCTGACGTATCACAGCATGTTGTTATAAAATGATGTCGTGACATTATGATCAATGCGCACTACAGGAGGAGGAGGGGAGGAGAGGAGAGGAGAGGAAAGGAGCTCAAGGCTGCTGCCAACCTATCTGTCTGGAAGGGCATTCTGCCAGTACTAAATATAGCTGCAAGATTAGGGAGACGGAGAGAGAGAGAGGAAGGGCGCAAGGGATGGAGATGGAGAGACAGAGAGAGAGAATGAGTCATGCATCGGGATACAGAATAGATGCTTTTCTCCCTAAATCTGTTTCTAAAACCCCGTGCTCATCAGAAGCCTCTGGTGCCATGTCATCACGCTGGGGAGGCAGAGCTACTCTGAGACCTTGATGGGACTCCTTTGACTGTTTCTCTGTCTGCTCCTATACAGTTCATGTATGCATTTGACTGTTTCTATCTCTCTCTGCCATGCTGTCTGCATGTTCGCTTGGTAGTAATTTGTCCGTCTGCCTACAACCCCCCACCCCCCTCCACTCCATCAATCTCCCTCTCTCTCTCTCTTTCATCCTTTGCACTTCTATCAGTGACCAGGGCTTCCTGTATTTTTCCACCTTGCTTTCTCTGTGTGTGGAGTTGTGTTTTTCTAGCGATAAAAAACCTTCAGTCGTGTTTTCCTCCCTGCTTTTGTAGCAGCAGCTGTGTTGAAGCAGGTACTGGACGCTATCTGGCCTGCGAGCATGTGTTGTTAGATGGTATCTGTATTCATGTGTGTGTGGTGTGTATGCGTGTGTGTGTGTGTGTATGTGTGTGGAGCAGACACAGATAAAACAGAGAGAGAGAATGAGAGAGAGATTCGGTACAATATGTACTGTGTGAAGTATGTTCGTACCTGTTGACCATGGCTGGTCTTTGTTAAACTGACAGGAAAGTGAATGTTGTTTAAAGTACCTTGTGATTCTAAAGAGCTTTTTCTTTTTTTTTTTACAAAACCAAACAAACAGCGTTATCTCCAGCTGAAACATGGATCCCTGGGCCTCGTCTGTCTCGGTCCACTGAAGGACACGGCCCTTGATGAAAGATTTACAGGTCCTGTTACCTACATGAGAAACTGTATCTGCAAAGTCAACAAGTTACGAATTTGGTGCACCCATGGGTCACTTTATGTGCAAGATAAATTACGCTCAGGGCTAAAAAGATATATTCTATTATATTCTATTGAGGGTAATTTTACAGCAAAATACAGTAACTATTCAAATAGAGGACAAGGATGTTCTATTCTTATCATAGTGGGTGAGTTATGGAGAGAAGGGAGTAGAGGAAGGACAAGTGAGGGACTAGGGTGAGTGGTAGGGGGTAGGGAGGCTAGGGGATAGATAGGTGAGGGCATAGTTGTGGTCCGGGCATGCTGGCTCATGTTAGACGGAGGATGTGGGTACCAGTAGGATTACGGGAAGATCAGAGTGTCTTCTGGATGTTATCTCTCTCCATACCATACCTGTAGGCCGACTCATCTGCCTATCACCTTCTCTCTCTTTCTGTCTCTCCTTGTCTTTCTCCCCCCACCCGCCTCTATCTCAATGATCATTTGTGCTCATGTCTGCTCTCACTAATTTAAAGGTTTAATTTTCGTCACTCACTGAGCTCATCATTTCGTAGCATCATTTTTTATTGCAGCGGGGCGTCATTCTGGAGTGACCCACATGTTTTCATTGAGTCTCTTTTGTGATTCCAGCTCCACTACCTTTCCATGTCATAAGGTGGGCTTAATAACTCGGGATCCAAAATTCCAGAAATCCATTCTCCTGTCCTCTGTGACCCAGAAACTGATGTTTGTGCCACCAAAGTCTAAAGGAATTAAATTACATGATTGCCCAGCATAGCTCAATCAAATGGCATGCTTCTCAGATTAGAGATGATTCGCTCATCAATGAGGAGAAATGCATAACCTGTAGTAATAATAATAATAATAATAATAATAATAATACATAAAATAATAGAAAATATACACTTTCAACCACTGCTGTCACACCGTATTGGCAATGTTTTATCTATCGAGTGCTCAAATTATTTTCTCACACGCCTTAAAATTTAATAAAAGTGAAACAGATCAGAGATTTCTGCCATTTGATGCATCGATGCATTCGAGCATTTTTTAGCCATAACTATGAAACTAATGGAGATAGAGACTGATCCAAATACTAAGGATGTTTGCAGTGTCAAGAAATCAATTAAACTTAAAATCTAAGTGATGGGAATGACATCTTGATATATTTGGATGTAACAGCTGGATAATTTAGTGAGAGTTTTTGTTTGTTTTTTATCTTAATGGCTAAATAATATCAGGATTTATGATAGTTCAAAGCATCATGATAACTTGCATGAAAACTAAATTTCAAAATACAATAAATAATCTTTGGTTAACTGGGGATCTTCAAGAACACAGTTGTGGTATTGCTGTATTTTTTTTAGTAGATAACAGTATTACATCTGTTTTTCAATATTATTATTAGTAGTAGTAGTAGTAATAGTAGTAGTAGTGGTATGCTAACTTGCTATGTTTTTATATACTGTCTATCAAAATTCCTTTGGAAGACATCTACTGATCATCGGTTCAGTCATGAGTTCAGTCTCCTTCATCTGTGATGCTCAAGGACAGAAGATATCCCATTTAGGAAACGAGTGAGGAGTAGAATGGAGCTGCAGTGAAAAGAGATGGAAGTACCATATGACTTTAATATAAACTGGAGATATGGTGACCTCTGGTGGTGGTGTCTGGTACCTACAGGGATTTTTTGCCACGGTACGGTATACGTGGCATGACGTCAATTCCGGAAACGACCCGGATCGGAACTTTAACTCCTGGGCTTGCTAGTTTTCACTAGAACCATCGAGGACTCACGGAATATTGTGTAATGTCGATTCAAGTAAGTTGGAATTGTTCGATTTTACCTGATAAATGTAGCTATACGTGTTCAAGTGTGGGCGGGCTGGTTTTGGTCGAAGTTCACTAAGCTTAAATAGACGAGACCAAATCGAAAGCTGAGTTAGCTTTCTGTAGCTAGCGTGTCGTTAGCCAGTCAGGCCAGAATCAGCTGTGCGTCGTGATGGGCGGCCTTCAGACACAGAGAACGGTCTCAGACTTAGCCTAGATTTTAGCTAATGTTGTTTATATATAGCTATTGATTATATGTGTTAATTGTGTGATATCGATATTTATTTTCGGGTTGTTGTCGTGTTTCCGTTTCTATGGCTCTGCCGTGTTGTTGATATTGTCGAGGCGAGCTGTTACCGGCCGGCTTTCTGTTTTTGATGTGGTTTAAGATGTTGGACCAGCAGCCAGTAAATGGGTAAGCTAACGAGACACATTATTGAATTATCTTTACAGAAATGTACATGAACACGTTCCTAGACGAGTCACCACCTTGGATGTGAGAGTTGTTCACACTACGGGAGGTCTTGCTATCTAACTGTCAGACCAGGGAGAGAAGGACCCACACCGACCTAACTGGTTTTCTACTGCGGGCTGGTGACGCTTACCGGCGGCAGGATGACGTGCCGTGACCGGACCCTCGAGTTCCAGTCGGCCTGTAAATCTCTCCAAGGCAGACAGGTATGTTTGGATAAGAGGCCTCTGCCTGAGATAGGAGTATGAGACTTTTATGATATGAAATAAGAAATATCCCCCTGGGGATCAATAAAGTACCTACCTACCTACCGAAATGTAGGCATTCACACCTGAGAAAGCAAAGGTTTTGGAGACTATTGATTACACCAATACTGTAGATGTTTATGTAGATGTCTATGTGAAGTGGACTATTCACCAAATACACCATTCAGTGCTTTCACTGTAATTCTTATCTAGCAGTGATAACTGAGTCACTTCAGTGTTTTGGTTTCATGGCTGTTCTTGTTCTGCTCCCAGTTTTTGTTGTACTGCAAGTTGCAGTACTTCTATTCGGTTACTTGGCTAAATGAATGTTGAGAAACTGTTCTTTATACTTCCCCCACTACGCTGTCAAAATCTTTTGTTTTTATTTCCTCCTTCCTTACACTGCCTCCCTCTCTAATTTGTCTTCCATGGCAGAATGGAGTCCAGCCCAGTAAACCAGCGCTCAGCGCCCTCAAGCAGCGCAGTGACTTTACAGTTATGGCCAAGTGAGTTCCACAGTGCCTGCCTATCTCAACAGCTTGCAAATATTTACATTATTTTTGTTGATTTGGGTAATTTCATTGTTTTTATTCCCACAGTATAACCCTGTTGCCTGTGTTTCCTTATTGCATGTGAAACACAAGCTTCTTACCCCTGTATTGACATAGCTAATTTTTCATGTGCGTGTGCGAAAAAAGTTTTTAAAAATTGTCATGTTGTTGTTTTTGCAGGAGAATTGGGAAAGACTTGAGCAATACATTCGCCAAACTGGAGAAGCTTACTATTTGTAAGTTACACTTGGCATTTGTTTCAACATGATTGGGAGTTTTTGAAGAATCTTGGTAACTGTGTGTGTGTGAGAAGGAAGAGTGTGCTGATGCTGTATACTGTTGTTTTGATGTTTTAGTGGCAAAAAGAAAATCCCTCTTCGATGACAAGGGAGTGGAGATTGAGGAGCTAACGTACATCATTAAACAAGTGAGATGATTTTGATGTCCCATGGAATGTGCTCTTCACAAACATACATGATTTATGAATAGAGCCTTTATCTAGTGGATCTTAAAACTGTGTGTGTGTGTGTGTGTGTGTGTGTGCGTGCGTGCGCGTGCGTGCGTAGGACATCAACAGTCTAAACAAACAGATAGCCCAGCTGCAGGACTTGGTGAGGTCCCGCGCGGCTCCAGGTGGCCGACACATCCAGACTCACTCGAACACCATAGTGGTCTCATTACAGGTACGATTAATCCCTGTCATATATACAAGCATTGAATTTAACACAAGCCGCCAGTCAAATGTTGGTAAACTTTTGCTTGCCAAAACAAGCAAACTAGCTAGTAAAACATGAATACTAGCAAATATTGGTCATGGAAATTAAATTGTGCTACATATCATTTAAAAGTCATGGAATTTAACTAGATAAACCCTTATTACATAACAGTACTGCAACAGACGTATACAGTTGAATTAAGATGAACTTTGTTTCACTTCTCTTTGTTCCACTTTCTATTCACGACTCTCTATTCACATTTGTTGTTAACAGTCCAAACTGGCTTCAATGTCCAATGACTTCAAGTCAGTCCTGGAAGTCAGAACAGAGGTAAGATGCTTTTGGTTTACTGCCATGATTAAAAAAAATTTTTTTTTTATTGAGAATAGGTTTCTCTTTACTCATGTTCACCACCACCGTTTCTCTGTGTGCCTGCAGAACCTGAAGCAGCAGCGCAGCAGAAGAGAGCAGTTCTCCCAGCCTCCAGTCTCCTCCTCTCCTCTCATGGCCAACAACTTCAGTAAGTGCATTCACACCCAGCTTCTCGTTACTGTAGCTGCTCACTGTGATTTTCACCAGGGTCTCACAGTAATAGCACCAACAGGCATCAACAGGTAAATGCAGCGTACTGTTGTTGTTGTCTAAAGGTGTGTTCACACAATTCTGCTTTTTTTCGTAGCAACATGTACTTTGTTTCTGTAACGACTAGCTGTAGTAGCTGCGTAGGAGACACTTACTAAGTAGTAACCACAAGAGTAACTACTGATATCAACTTTTTTACCACTGCTTTCCATTTTCTTTCTGGTTGTTGTTGTAGCTGCCATGTAACATGAAATGCCGCAGCTCATCAAAAAATGTGGTCCGCATCATGTAGGCTCCTATAAAAGTCTTCTCAACTTTAGGAAGCGCTCTATTCTGCCTAAAAAGTAGCCAGGCACAGCGCTTTTTCCAAACTGATTTTTTCCATCCACCAATGTGGCCGCTCCGGTCTTCTTTAATTTGAAAAAGGTGCTGGCAATTTGAAAAAGTGGAATAGTGTGAACACGCCTTTACTGTTTCTTGGCTTGATGAGGTAATATTCGACAAGTCTGGCTCCCACTCAAACAAGCTAGATGCACGCGAGCAGGAAGGCTAATGACCAGAGACCCTGTGACCTTATTAGCACAGGGAGCTGATACGCTTCCTATGCAGGCAAATACTTGTTAAAACATCAGCTGTTGCCATAAATAGGGACTGCTCGAAATCCATGTGATTGATTCTTACTGTATCTGGTCATCTATAATGCAAAAATTAAAAAATATTTTAGGGAGCCGCAAAAAAGGGGCCCAGGAGCCGCATGCAGCTCGCGAGCCGCGCAATGAGTACCAGGGCTATACAACCTCAAATTTGAAAGGTATTTCCCTGGAATGTTTGACTCTCCCAGCGGGTATAACTAGCTACTGTGTGTGCCCGCTGTTCTTTCTGCTTTTCCCCTCTACCATTGAGGATTTCTACCTGATCTTGTTGCACACGTCTGTGTCTGTCTGTTTGTTCTCCCCCTCCAGAGAGCTCAGTATTGATGCAGGATGAATCCAGGAGTATGGGGGACGTGGCCATCGACATGGACTCCCACGCCAACCCCTTGCAGCTCCAGCTTATTGACGAGCAGGTAGACTGTGTGTCTGTCTAAGTGGGGTGGGAGGGTGAATACAAAAGCTATAGTATGTTGGCTAATGAATTTGTATGCATTTGTGTACTCAATTGAATTGTTTTAACAACAACATTTGTGTACTCATGTTATTTCACTAACAAAAATCTGGGCATTTTTTGGCATTTTTTTACCACTACGAGAAGGAAAAATCTTTAACTTCATACAATTACCTGACTGAAAAGGCAATGAATGAAACGAGTAAACTTTTTGAAATCATCCTGGCCATGCCGTTGCAGGACTCGTACATCCAGAGCCGTGCAGACACCATGCAGAACATCGAGAGCACCATCGTGGAACTGGGCTCTATATTCCAGCAGCTGGCACACATGGTTAAGGAGCAAGAGGAGACCATCCAAAGGTGAGATGGAGGGATACATGGTTTAATACAGGAATATTTTATGTGGAGTTTCATGAAGAATTTGGGAGGTTGAGATCAATTCACATGCAGTGCCATCACTTCAAAAAGTTAAGTCTCAAACATTTCATCATAGCCTGGATAAAAAAAAAAAATTGTCCCTTAGTAAATTCGCCTCCCGAACTAACTGTATTGAACGAGAATTGATGAGAGAGTAGCAGATATTTTGCATCCTCATTGAACACACTGCTTGATGTGTCCATCTGACAGGATCGACGCTAACGTGGAGGACACCCAGCTGAACGTGGAGGCGGCCCACACAGAGATCCTCAAATACTTCCAGTCGGTTTCCTCCAACCGCTGGCTGATGATCAAAATCTTCCTCGTCCTCATCGTCTTCTTCATCATCTTTGTTGTCTTCTTCGCCTAAAGCCCAGAGGAACGGCGGAGGGAAAAGTGCGAGGAATGAGGAGGAGTTAAGCTAAAGCTGGACTGAGACTAAGGGTTGTCCAAATAACCAATGTGAAGGACAGGCTTCTCTGTAGAAGTGACTGTTGTTGGAGGCTTGGGGTCCACACAGAGTAAAGTTAGAGTTATTCTCAAGCCTCAGAAATGGACTCTATCAATCTCAATTAGACAAAGCTGTTCTCTACCAGTAGAGAATGATGTTGTCATGGTTAAATTGTAAAGGATAAATTATCAAAAATCCCACTTTGTATAGTGTGAGCAGAACACTGCTCTAGAGTTTTACTTTAGGCCAATTAATCCTAAACATTTAATCGAAAATGGCTATTATTTAATGGTTTGATTCTGCAAACTAGTTCTTTTATATTTTGGTTCTTTCTCCTCTCCTTTCCTCATGTCATCCATTGGTTGTTGCAAAGAACACAAACAACAAAACCAGAGTTGGTTCCTGACTCAATCCCATTTCTTGCTTTATCTTGAGTTACTCTTTTTTATTGAAGAGCGGGATTGTATCTCTTGCCTATCAACGGTCCTTCAACCATTCATTTATGGTGTTAAATATTTTTTTATTCAGTTATATTATTTTCGCTTTCAAGGTTTATTTGCCAAATGGGTCCTCTTAGAGAACTGTGACATAATACAAAGACACTTTCTGCGGTCCAGTCCATTGCGCCATGAAGGCACAGGGCATGAGATGGCATTACGGTCAACTGAAGGGGGACTTTCCTGGTATAACCCAGTCACAGACATCAGCGTGGTTTTGATCAGCATGATCTGTAAGAATGAAAGAATCTGGCCTGCCTGGTTGCCAGCCCGTCAACTGTGACCACTCCATGTATAGCAGTCTGCATTTCTAATCCTTTCAGTTTCATTCCTTGTAATCGTTTGAGCTTTCCTGGTGATATGAGGCCAGTTGAATGGCTGCTACGGTGTCACCCTCACCCATTTGATGCTGCAGAGTGTCGAGCATATGATCCGATCAGTAAAGGATCCAGGTTTGATATCAGAGCTTATGAAAGGGTTATGCTGGTTCTGAAGGCCCACTAATGAAGTGACTTAATCAGCCAGATTTCCTGGAAGTGTCTGATTGGGTGTCACTGCTTCAGTTGCTTTCCCTCTTAATCAATTTATTTCTGTCCCTCTCTTGGAGGACAGGCAGTTAATGTACAGGATGTTATTTAAATGACCACAGCTTTTTAATATGGAAAAAAAACATTCTTCCTATTTTTTCCCTGTCTTTTTTTAGCCAAATGCCTTGACTTCAATGTATAAAGTGAAAATAGTGGCAATGATGTATTGATAAGAAAGTGCATATTAATAAAAGAATAATAGGGTGCTGGCTTTCACGGCTGGGTTTTTCTTGGGTTAAGAGGATTAGCCTGCAGTGATATAATTAGCCATGCTGGGTTATTCCTGTGAGGCTAGTCAATAGCCTTGCACTAAGCTGGCCTGTGTTGCATTGTATTCTTCTCCATCATATAGACTATATGGACATATGGGATTTTTTCTTTACATGTATCAGGGTCCAGATTCACTATTATCTAGGAGCTCTGATCGGAGAGCAGTTTGCTTCTGAATTCGTAGTGAAGTGACCAGGTCATGTGATCTAATCCATGATGCTGCATCTTTCACTACTTTTCTGTTTAGAAGCTTAAAGAGCTGAAATATGTATACGTTATACATCACACCAATGAGCCACAATCCAAGAGTCAAACTTTGGTTTGAAGCTCAGATTTGAGCACAGCACTACCTATATTCTTTTACCAAAATTGATCAGACAAACATCTTTGTGAAAAAAGCAATGTTTTAATCATAGTAGTAATATGAACATTGTATTTTTGCCATATCCATAATATTCACAATAAAAAAAACTGATTCTAGCTGTTTTATGCTAGCAAGGGTATGCTTGCATTTCTATGAGAGCATCAACTAAAGTTTGGTGATCTGGAGCCAAACTGACTGCTGTGAGGTTTGAGTGGTAATGTGCTTAAGTGGCCTGAGCTGAACTTCCCCAATCTACTGCAGAAGACAGCTGTCTCATCTGTTGCGTAACACGTTTTTAAAGGGGCAGTTCAGGTTTGAAGAAGTGTGTCTGATTTTTCATGGCCTGTTAGTCCTTTCAGTCCATTCAAACAGCAATGTTTTGGTTATTGATATCTGAAGCAGACGGTGTGAGAAACTGTTAGCAATGCAAACGATGACGGTGTGAGTTTAAGAAATAATTGTTCACCACTAGCATCACAAAATGCTAACAACTTCTACTTCCGATACCTCTAAACAACAAAACATGGGTGCAAGTGCTTTTGGGATGGAGTGAAAGGACTCCCAGTTGGTCATCAAATAGACTGGTTTTCTGAAAACCTGAAGAAATCCTTCTAAGCCCTCTCTCTCTTTCATCAGAGACATTCCTCGCTCCCCCTTCCTCATCTCATCCCTGTGCTCTCCTCTCCATCCCTTATCTATGTGACCTCTGCTCCATAGGGGTGATCTCTGGCATGCTCTTGCTCCTTCCCTTCCTCGACCTGGCCTTGCGAGCCTCCTCCTCTGCCTCTCCATCCTCCTCGTCGGACCACTCCACCTGCTGCTCCAAGTTCCCCCTGGAGCCTCCCATGGTGCCCTTGAAGAATTGCCCCGTGCAGAACTTGGACCGGAAAGTGACGAAGGAGAGGCTCTTGCTGCGCTGCTGCT
>CABFOQ010030826.1:2500-24737 GCA_900660455.1 Gephyroberyx darwinii
GTCTGCTAGAATGGAAGATCTTGAATATGTGCAGAACAACATACAACAATATGATATATACAACAGACATCACTTGTGATGTGATCAGAATCGATTTCAAGTAAATATCTGCTCAGCGAGAAAATGTTTAACTTTGACTGATTAGGTAGTTACAGAGGGCAGTGTCAGACATTGTGCACATTGTGTACATTGCGAATTACAAAGCATGATGTTTTCAATAACACAAATACACTGCTAATGTGTAGTATCAGTAGCTCAACTAAATATTGCACTTGGGGGAAAAAAACTTATTTCAAACAGAAAGATGGAACCGAATCTTTGACGCTCCAGTTTACTCAATGAAAACAGCAGCAATTCGGTATAAAACGTCTCATAAATTACAGTAGTAAGCACAATCTCATTCTCTCGCTGCACAATAATTCTCTTTGAGTTGATCGGGTTTATTGCACCTACAAGTCTTCGCACAAGGCAAATTTAACCCGCGTGCACACTGTTGGCGAAGGTGCTTCAATGTCGTCATTTTTGTGCGCCAGAAACTTCTCCAACAGCCAATCAAGTGCCACACACGGGCCTCACTGTAGCACAGACAGAAGCTGGATATGGGAGATCCGCAGCGGTAGTATGAGGGTCCATGGTATAAAATACCTTTAACAACAATACCTTGTGGACTTGATAAACGTTATGCAGACAAATCGTTAGCATCAGAATAGTATTGCCGCAAAGTTAAATTGTCCTTAAATACGCTTTTCATCGACAGGCATCGCTAAGTTAGCTAGCAAGCTAATGTTAGCTAGCCAGGCCCAGCGACGATCAACTCGCTAAGTCGCATCTCAGAGTTGACTGACATTGTTTTTGTCAGCGACGCCAGCTAGTTAGAAAGCTAATGTGGCAGATGTGATTGGAAACATTTCATTGTTCTGGCGTATTCCTTCAACAAATCATAAATTATCCAATTCGATTGATTTTGAGATAACGTTACCTAACGGCAGATAACAGATCAAGCGTTAGCGTAGCCTGCCAACATTAGCTAACTAAGCTAAAGCTAACTTCAATAATATCATGACTTCTAGGAGGACAGGCTATGCTGGTAGCATGGATTCTTCATCAAGTAGTGGTGGCAACACAGTCAATAGTGGAAACCGTAAACAAAGTATAATCAACGTCCCCAATAGGACTGGGCCGGAGTCTTGCTACGATCGGAAAATAGACAAGTCTGGCTACGCAACTTCCCAGGGCAACATGACTGTAACATCACTGAAATCACGCCTTGCGCCGACCATACAAACTGCAATGTCTGCTGCAGTTGATACTCTCTTGGGCGAGGTAGTGCTTGTGCTGAACGAGACACAACAGGAGTTGTTAAATAAAGAGCAAGAGAACGAAAGACTTAAAGTGCGCCTTGAAGTGTCGGAGCGGGAGTTGAAGACGTTACAAGAATGTCTGTGTAGTGCTCAAAAACTAATAGATCAACTTCAGATTACATACACGGGCACTCAGACAGTTAGTCAGTCGGTTTTTGCCCCTTCTCTGTCTTCCATGACTTCCATGACTGCAGGCATGGACAGGGACCACCAGAACGCCAGAAATGTGAACGGAGCCGGTGTTGACTTGGGGCTTGGTGGCTCAGTGGATGATTCCCTTCATGGGTTTGAGCCAAGAGATGACTACAAAATGTGCCAGCTTTCAATACAACCAGATGGATCTGTGACTAATCACTCTCTTGACTCCTTTGCAACTAACACATCTCACATGTGCTCCGACACCAGTAGACCAGGTAAATATAAAACATGTCTGACTTTGCTCCATGTTGTAGCATATGCACAGGAATGCCTCACAGTTTAGGTCTCCATTGTAAGAGATTGTGGATGTCAGTGGGACTAACCTCGTTGACCATTCCTGTATGTTTTGATCTTTTCAGATGACAGGCAGTCTCAGGGGTCAGGTGGAGGGTCAAGGTTTGAGATCAAAGAGGAACAGGGACCAGCTCAAGGCCAAGGCCAGCCCAACAGGAAAGAACCAGGGTTGCGGAGTGACAACAGAGTTGGTGATGATGACCAGTCTGGCCATAACGTGGGTGAACTTGGCTATGTTCAAGTTGTTGGAGGGGAGGGGGGAGCCCAGCGGTCCTTTACTTACCCTCTCCGCCACCCAAGACCTGTACGACCACGTACTGGTCCCCTGCCACAGGGCGGGCTTGATGGACAGAAAGCAGTGACTAGGACTTCTGTAGGTGGAAGGGGAGACAATGTGTCACCAGGCAGAGCAGAGGACACTGCAGGGCCTTCAGTCTCTGACACAGTGGGGGACCCCACCGGAGATCGACCCCACCACTGCCTAGAGTGTGGCAAGACCTTCCGCCTGATCTCCAGCCTGAAGAAGCACATCCGCATCCACACCGGAGAGAAGCCCTACCCGTGCGCGGTCTGTGGCCGCCGTTTCCGTGAGTCAGGGGCCCTGAAGACCCATCTACGGATTCACACGGGAGAGAAGCCGTACTCTTGCTCCGAGTGCGGCAACAGTTTCCGCCACTTGGATGGCTTGCGCAAACACCGCCGCACTCACACGGGGGAGAAACCCTATGTCTGCGCCATCTGCGGGAAGCGCCTGAGTCGCCTGCAGCACCTCAAACACCACCAGCTCATCCACACTGGAGAAAGGCCCTGCTGCTGCCCCTTCTGCAATCGCAGCTTTAAAGAACCAGCGGCGCTACGGAAGCACGTCCGTACGCACCGGGAGGAAGGTGGCCACCTGGGAATGGGGGCCAGCGATGAGACGGACGCAGACACCATGGACGACATTAACAACCTCCACCCGGCCGCTCCCTCCCCTCAGATGAGGTTTGGGGAGTGGGGCACCGAGGACGATGAAAGCTCCGTTGTGGACTGTGTGTAGGGTATGTTTACGGGAGCGACTGTCTATTCTTGTTCTTACCATTATACGTACTCCAGCTAAAAATGGAACATTAAAAATGGTCTTCCTATAGTTCATAAACATGGTGGATAAGGAAGTCGCTGTTCCATCCTTTTTAGTAAAGAATCAGGCTAAATATATCCCTATCTGTGGGTAGCCTATTCTGCCATTTCCGTGTTTCACACTCTTAGATGTAAAGGTAGCTTTTAAAAATACAAAATGTACATCCAGTTTCATTTTCTTTTAAGTAACAGCAAGTAGTGTTCCCCCCGACTTTCATGAAATATATATGAGCAGCGGCAGTAGCTTGAAGGGTAGAGAAGCGTTCATGACGCAGGGAATTGCCAGTTTCCCTGGAATAACCGGGGAAGTCGGTGGAGGAAGTGAATGAAAAGCTGTCTCCCCACCTTCAAAAAGATCCTAGAAGTGCCTTGAGCAAAGCACTCAACCCTCAACTCATTCAGTGGTGCTGCTCTGTGGCTGATTGTTCAAGACTGTTTGTGCTGGACAGCTCCCAGCTGTATTTCTTTTTGGAGAAACTGTTAGGATTCTGGTCAATTTCCTATGGATTGAATTCGCTAATGTCACACGTCCGTTAACTACTGAGTAGGAGCGCCTTCCCCGACAGGCTGGATTGGTCAAAAAAGACTTCCAACAGCACACACAGATGTCTAGTCAGGCATAAGTTACTTACATTTATATAGTGGATACCTTTTCAAGCAAATTTACAAGTGAGAATTGATTGGTATCATTGTACATGTTACTGAAGAGTAAAAGTGAGCTGGGAGGTATTATTTACACTGTGCTAGTTGGAGGATTAGAGGAGGGGGAAACCTTTTTGGCTGTAGTATGCACCACAAACAACTTAAATGCTGTTTTTTCCCCCACATTTCCTTAGTCTGAGTATCGTCTCATCATTACGGACCATATCTTAACAGACAGCATTCCTTTTTCTGTGCCGGCTGCTATGTCTATAAAGCTTTTACTTTTCTGGACTTCCATTATTTTTTTACCAGCCAGTTACTGGGAATTACCGGCTGACAGACTCTGGTGCGTGCATGTGTATATCTGTTCCTCCTCTTGCACCTATGCTTCCACGCTATTTCTGTAAATAAACATGTGGTTTTAGTCAACTTATCTGGTTAAATAAGGGTTAAAATGTATGTCGAAAGGTTAATGTGCAACAATGTTCAAAGACGTTTTTTTAAAGTAATGTCCTTTGCCACCATTAGTATGCTAACATATAATGTAAATATGTAGTCCTATTGAATTGCTTCCGATTGCAAACTGTTCAGACACAAACAGAGGACCTCTGAAATGATTGACACATCAGGAGGAACAGCAGAGCTTAGTTGTCGTCTCAGCATTTTGAGCTATAGGTCTCTGGTGTCATATACTACTCTATTGATCTTCATGTAATTAGAGAGCCATGTACATTTACTAGTGTAAGCTGTTTTTAAATGCTCTCAAAATATTAAATATCTGTCACTGTAAACCTGGATTAAATTTTGCCAAGGTTGATACCATATTTGTTGTTTTTTGTACCACGTCCTGGGGGCCTTTGCATGTTGATTTGAACTGAAACGGTATATATCCTTCATGCTAAGTTGGTATAAAATGTTAAATGAATGACTTTTTTTGATGCTTCTGTGTTTAAAATATTTTCCCCCCAATATTCTTCATCCTGTTACCTAAATGTTACTATATTAAAGGGCCTTTGTTTATACCAATGTTGTGTTTCTTCACTATTTGAAAATAAGGTTACCTCAAAGTAATGGTGAGTTGGTCTTTCTGGTGTAGATACAATTTTGTAAGTTTAAGACAAAAACACACCTAGATTAGTTCTGCCGTGATCATTAACACGTATAAATAAAGCCCAGCTCGCTGACAATACTATGACAGCAGTAAAAACTCAAAACTAAAACTAAAAAATCTAATAACTGGACGGACATTATGGCAGTTAAACTAAAAGTATATCACAATGTAGATGCCCTTTCGCTGTGACCTGCATGTCTTTGCAGCATTATGCTTCTCAGCCGGATCTCTACGTTGCATTGTATCATGCAGCGAACAGGGAGGGCCGTTCTAATCTACCTCAGAAGTGATTTTCCATGCTTAGTCAAGCTAAATGGATAGGTGTTTGCACACACCCACTGACTAGTCACAAATAACACCATGCTCTTCCCTCAATCCCTGCTGAGTAATGACAGCTGTGTGCATAAACACAAACTACCATTTCGAGGTCGCTCTTGGTATGATTACAAAACTGAGCTAGATGCTACTCAGAAAAAACACTTGGACCTTAATGTTGCAATTCACCCCTAAAACATACAAGTATATTTTCCCCGATCATTTAGCGTAATGGATTCTTCACCAGAGATTTTTTGCTTTGCTCTTGGGTTTATTGGATATTTAGTTGTGATTGTTTAGTTTTCTTTTAATTCCTAAAAACATCCTTTAACTTCCCCACAAGGATTATTAAAGTTTCATCTGTTATAATCCACCATACTACATAAAGCAACTCTCTCATTTATCCCTCCATACTGTTTGAGGCCATGCTATATTTTCCCATTTTCACCATTTCAGTGAGAGTGTCCTCCAGGTTACATCACTCAGGGAAAAGTCAAACTCGTTAAGGTTCAAATGAACAAACTTAATTGTTTAATGCAGTGGCTCTTTAATGTCCCAGCTGTATAAAGGTGGCGGTGTGCTGGTTTTATGTCATTTGATCCTCCCAGCTCATCCCACTGTGAAGACACTTACATGGAATACCATTTACTATATATCCAGGTATACATATATACCCAAACAATGTACATTCAAGTTGTCACATGTAAACATCATATCCCATTTGTTTCCCATAAGCTTTTTTTCAGTTATATGAGATCCAAATAAGAATGTGGAAGCTGATATTACTAATATGTATTTATTAACCACAACCATGATCAATATCATTTTATTATAACACTACATTTACATTACAGTGAAAATGAATTATCTACCCCACCTGACTGAGAAGAATAGGCTGTTGCATTGGAATAACGGTTAAGATGTAAGACTATGATTATAGTAATGTTCCTGTTGCTGAACAGTTTTTAGTATTAAAGAGATAAATAGGAATTGATACAGATGTAATTACAGTGCTACTAATCCCATTGCAGCAGAACAAACCAGTGAAATACTTACATTGGGATCCAGTGGGTTGTAGGCCTGTGTGTGGTTGGTCCAGACATCACAAGGCTGACTTATGGATTTCTTTCACTTGCAGTGCTGTGTATCTTAAACTGAGTTAAACAGAATACTTACCAAGGATGCAACATGGTCTCAGCAAAAGAGGTCACAAACAGGAGTTGTGACATCAAGCTAAACCAAGGCACTTGAACACAACCTTGACCGTATCACCTGTGGAAGCTCTCCGTACATTCACACCGAGACAAGCTCCACAGAAAAACAACAAGGCGAAGCACTTGCGTGGTTTTGTCTAAGTATGGTGCGAGAGGTGAGAGAACAGGATCTCAACAAGTTCCAACAGCTATTTTAATGACATCAGTCACGGAGGGTGAAGGAAATCCCACACACGGCTTTTACAGTACAGAAGCATTTATCTGACGCCTTTCAACTGAAAGGCGTCGTATTGCAAGACCGTTTTCATGCATGCTTTCATTCTCCTCACACATCTACGTTTCCTCTCTCTTAATCACTTCAGTCAAGCAAAACAAGATATTACCAAAGGAATTGCATTCAATTTGTTAAAAATTAAAACCAATATTCACACATGATCAATGGATGTCAGTTTGGTATTTATCCTGGCTTATCTTACAGACAGTGGCTCATACGTCTTCATAACTTGGGTCCTGTGGCCAGACACTAAATGTTGTCCTTGTATCCCAAGCTGAAAAATGTGGATTTCCACCATTAAGCTATTACACACATCCTCAGACAGACTCTGGATCAGATGCACGCATGGCAAGCTATCTGTGTGCAGCAGTTTTTCTCCTTAGACTCTGAAATAGACGCAGTGATTTCCCGTTGTTATTGCCCCTCGCTGCCCATACATCTTTTCCTCTATAACATATAATGCTGTGCTGGGTTCAGTTTCCAGAGCACCTGGGCAGGGAAAAGCTATGTGCAAATAATACTACTACTAATAATAACAATAATACATTAGTATTAGTAATGGGGTTTTGTGTGATTTAAAACTCACTTCCACTCGAATTATTTGCTTCTGTGTGTGTGTATGTGTGTGTGTGTGTGTGTGTGTGTGTGTGTGTCTTGGCAGTGGATGTCGATGTAATGGCGAGCAGCAGAGGCAGAGAGAAATGTGAGAGCAGCCTGTGAACTCTCCTAAGGCCCATGCAGTCATTTCCTTAGCGACTGAAAGTAAACATTCTCACTTTTTGGAGAGGAAGTGACTCAATCTCTCTCTCTCTCTCTCTCTCTCTCTCTCTCTCTCTCTCTCTTGTGACCCCACAATGGTGCCCCTTCCCTTTTTTATTATAACGTGTGGTTGATCAACATGTGACCTGGCTGTTTACAGAGCATGCTGCTGTGTCTAGGTGATCCACAGCCGATGAAAAACATCACTGGATTGACCCTGGCTTTGCTTTCCAGGCTCTCTAGCCTCTGCAGAGCAACAGATTTGATAGATAACTGTACTCTGTAACCTGGAGATTGGATGGCAGCAGGTTTGGGGATTAATGAGTCACATGCATACCGAACTGTTCATAAGATCACAGTTACAAAAATTGGTAACTGTGATCTTTTAGTTGCACAGCAGTCAGACAACAGATACGTTGGAATAACAGGGTGATCTCGTCTTTGATTACTGAGATGTGTTGGAAAGGAAAAAGATTTGATATATTTTGTCATGGCTGTAGGGGATGATGATGATATCCGGAGTTGAGTTACACCCAATAATAAATAAATTGCAACAGTAACTCCAAAAGTAAATGAAAATTAAAAAAATAAACTATAAATGCCTCATACTGTATACTACTGTTGCAGATTTGCAGACCCACTAACACATATGCCCTCTATTATAACCCACCATAACTCAGTTTACATACCTATTTAGGCTGACATATTTTCTTCTGACACAAATTCAAAGTGTATTTTATAGTAAGTAGTATCAGACTGTTGTAAGTTAACCCGAGGATAGGGTCTTTAAAGGGGAAAAAAACACTAAGGGTGGTTGTTTGCCTCTTGATCTTCAACTGGAGGTCATAGTTTTATTTACTAGCACTCCCACTCCCACCTATGCATTTACACACTAGAAAGGCTTACCAAGTGCCACAGGATGGTGTAATACACGCATATATTGTGTGTGTTTTTTTCAGGCCGACACGCACAGCTGTGCAGTTATAGTTTGCTGAATGGGGGGAATGGGGGGGTAACCAACAAGGAAACCACTTTCAGCTTAGCTCCTGCACTGCCTGCCTGGCCTGCAGCCAGCTTTCTCCAGAGAGGATTGGCTCACCCCTTCTCTTCTCTCTCTCCTCCCTTCTTTCCTAAACCCACATACGCACTCACCAACTATCCAAAAGCAGCAGGGAGAAGGAAGGCCGACGAAGCGAGAGAGGAGTTCAGCAACTTTGAAATCCCTTTTCACCCCTCCGCAAACTTGGCACAAAGTTTTAAAGATGCCAAACAGTTTGCATTTCCAGACGGATCACTTATGTACGCGAGGGAAGTAATTCATTTTTTTCCTTAAGGGAAAAGAGAGAGGACGCACTCACTGGAGTTTACTCCCTTTTTTTTCGCCGTATGAGACATCAAAATCGGCCGAGGGAGAAACGGAGTGAACCCGTCAAAACAAAGCGGTTTGGTCGGAGCTGAACCCTTCATTTACCACCGTGAATGTCCCTAGCGCCGCGTGGACGGCAGTGAAGGATGCCAGGATGCCCTCTCTGATTTCCCATCTGCTTGTCATCTGGCTGAGCGTCCACAGGCTGGTCTGGTGCACCGAGCGCTCCTCCACACGGGAGCGCTTCAAAGTGGTGATCGCGCCTCTGATCTGCAAGAGGATCTGTCTGAAGGGACAGTGCCAGGATACCTGCGAGCAAGGCAACAACACCACGCTGATAGGCGAGAACGGACAGGCGGCGGACACGCTCACCGGACCCGGCTTCAGAGTTGGTGAGTGATGAAGTGATGGTGGCTGTCTGGAACAATGGTGTTTATTTATAAGGGGATATGTAATTAGGCAACGGTGATGAAGTAATAGTGCTCCCTGCCCTCTTGTCTAATGACATTTTTCTATCAAGCCTCTTAGGAGGGTGAAGGCCTGGTTCACTGGTTCACTGCTCCATAAATGGGTTGTTCGTGGCATCTAAAAATCAACCTCCATCATTGTAATCACATGTAGTGCTAAATTAAAAGGTGGGTAAACTATGACCTCCGGTACAACCACCAGTAGGTGCTATAAAGAAAATGTATATCTTCAGAAAAGTTTACATCCTCATATAATTAAAATAATGTTGATACTTTTGATTTTGTGTCATTAAGATTTATTAAATCAGCTACAAAGGCAGTTAAACTTTTATTACATAAATTAAAAGGCGGGTAAGCTGAGTTAAAGTGGGTTTACCCTCCGCCACATCCCTGCAATATGTGACATTACTATCTTACCCTTTCATTACTGAGGCAGGGCTCATTACACACTCAATAGATGTACACTTAGACATTTACATTAGCCGTATACTTTCCCTTCCCCTGCTCCAGTCTTCTCGCCACAATGTGTGGTTGGCATGAGTCGGGCCTTTCTGTGCTGTATCAGATCAGCTGTGGTGAGACATGGAGCCTTCCAGTCTACGTCAGTCTGAAGCCCACACTGGAGTTTACTGTCCCCCTTTCATCCCCGTTCCCCAGAGTAGAGAAGGAGATAGTCACCTAATGCTGAGAGAGTCATGGAAATTATGAATGATCTGAGAAGCCCAGCGTTTGGCCCGTGATGATGTAAGTGCAAAACTGAAGAATTTGATAGTGGTGTTGTTCCAGAGGGTATAACAACAGTCTCAATAACTTCCCTCTTTGTAACAGGAGACTTTGCTTCACTTGTTATCATCTGTCATCTGTTTCGTCTTGTTTCCCCAAAGAAATTGATTATATTGTCATAAAGCCCATATTCTTTCTAAATCTCAATTTGGATTCGTACAAATTAGTGCATGTATGTTAGTGCAGGATCATTTTGCCTGTGGTGTGTTTCTTGACTTACAAAGAGCTGTTGATGCCGCCAATCATTTTAATCTCTAAAGTGGAGCAGTGCGGTTTTTCACGGACATATTCTGAAATGGCTGTGTAGCTGAGAGTGAGAGAGAGTGCACAATATGTTATAACTAATAATACATGTAAAAAGCAGCAGTTACAGGTAACAACAGCACTTCAGAGGATACTGTGATACGTTGGTACTCTTGTTTCTAAAAGTCCCTTGTTGTTCTGTGAGGCACACTGTGAGGATCTTGTTTGTTTAAAGTATTTATTTGATCTACCTTGACTTTATATCATGTTATTTACAGTAAGTATCCAGCCTGGGATCAGTGCTTTTCCTTATCGCTCTGTAAACATTAATGGAAATGTGTCCATGTGTAACACAGTTTGGGCGAATCCCACTTGCATTCCATTTGAAGTTTTCATCATCCTGCAGACTTGGCACATTGGTGCCCAAACCCTCTTTCCTTTCCTTCTACTCCGTCTTAATAGAGATGGAGCACTTTCAAATGAGACATTTTACAAAATTATATTGCTTATGTTGGAGCCCCCTCAGGTATGACTGTGTTGCTCTGGATGCTCAGCATGTGAAGTGCTCCAGGTATGGAGAGAATGGGGTTTGAAGGAGAAGCCTGGTGTTAGAGCAGTTACAGTGCTACTGAATGAAAGATGGCTCATAGGAGATGCCTTTAGACATATTTGATGTAGAATTATCCATGGCACTGTACTCCGGATGAAGGAAGTCTATACGTATAAATCATAACCCAGCTATAGACGATTTGGTTGCTGGGTTATGGTGGTTATTATATATATCATGTTTGGTGTTTTTTGTTATGTACTAGTATGTAGAGGTAGCCTGTCCAGGCGGAAGTGGGAAGTTCAAGTAAACTCTACTTTAGTATTTTTACCCTGTGACTCCATGTAGTGCTGTAGAGAGTTGGCTGGCCACCAACCCTCCCTTTTCTTTTTTCTTTTTTTCTTTCTTTCTCGTGGTACGTCACGTTTTTTGAGCTTCTGTGTCAAATATTTTTAGATTCTAGGATTTTAAATTCCTAGAATGCCTTACGTTGCTTCACATTTAATCTGGAAAATCAAACTACTTCACAGTCACCTGTCTCTGGGATTTCACAGCTGAAGTAAGCTGTATCTGAAAGGGCCTGGGTTTGTCTGGCAAGGGGATGCAGGGTTCAACTTTAGCCCGCAGAGTAGAAATGTGTTGTTTTGTGTGTGGGCTGGAATGCAGTGTAGACAAGTGGAAATTTCTCTCTCCCATGCTAAAATGGCCATGGCAATAGCAGCGACAATATGAAGACTTTTCCATATTTGAGTGGTTGTGACGTCAGCACCACACAGACTTGAGGCCTGGATGGAGAAATCCTCAAAGAACCGTTTCTGTTTTCTGTCCAAACATTTTCAGAAGGTCTGGCTTTCCAAAAAACAATTTCAATACATTTTTGCCGAGTGTGATTACAAGTACGAGTACAATGTAGTGAATGTAAATAATCATTGAGTAATCATTTTATGTGTCATAAAATCATCTTTAAGCTTATGAGCTCCTGCCAGGGTGTGTGTGTGTGTGATGGTAGCTGTCCACCCCGGTTTCCTGAACCTCCCGGTCTGGATTACCTACTGTACGTGAGGATAAATCACTTGAGTGATAGGCTGCCCTTTTGTACTTCTGCCTGGCTGTATCCTTACATAGTCAGTCAGTCCTGACAGAGATTATAGGAGATCCGTTACGGCCAACTAAACAGCTGTTAGACTTAGTGCTGGTCTATTTAATGTGCAGTGTAAAGAGTATGCCATCCCAGTTCGTAAATGTTCTTCTATGTGTTCATGTCTCACCTGAGGTCTAGTATAGTCTTTATCATTGGCAGGTGAGAAAGCATGCACTCGGCATATTTGGCATATTCCACCTTCATTGTAATGCGGTTCATACCATGCAGGTTGTGCACATGAACACGTTGCCTGCAGATTATCTTTGATTTAAAGAGGGGTTGGGCTAAGATGCGTCTCTACTGCTGTCTGTAAGTCAAAGTGAAGGAACTCTCTGGTGTGAACTCTCTGTGTTTCCAGAGATATGTATCATTGATACGTCTGTATTTTACCTAGATACTTCCTAAAAGTCTTGAAAGGATGGAAAATTGAAGGCATGTTGGTTGGCAGGAAAGGTTGACGTTTAAAGCTCATATGCCCTATTCTTGGATTCCACTCCATATCTGTGAAGGGCACTGTAACCCGTCAGCAGACTCAGCCTTGGTGGAGGAAAAAGTACAGCTGTCAGCTGTCAGCTAGCTATAGGGAGTGGAGTGCATCGCCCTCATGTGAGCTTCTGCAGCACAGTAGGAATGAAAAATGAATGGGCATAGTTCTGTTGTTTCAGTTTCATTTCCGGTTCCCTCTTTTTTGCATTTCTGATCTATTAGATAGTAACGAAAACAGAGAGAGAGACAGATGGGAATGATGGGAGAGGAAGAGGAGATGGAAAGTGACAAAGGTTGTTAGTTGGACTTTTAATCACAATGCTGTAAGTACACACACTGAGCCATTTCTCTCTTGAGTCTGTTTACAGGTCGGGAAGGGAAACTGTTTCTCAGATGAAGATTGTCTTTGTCTATCTTGTTATTTTGCTTGGTAAAATATCCACCAGCCAAAATGATTTTTAATCCTAAGTGTGCTGAAGGTTGTAGGATAGGGAGAAGGGGAGAGCTGAAAGAGGACAAGGCAGAGCTCTGTGTTATAAGGTGAACCCTTCTCTGCCCCTCGGGGAC
Source organism: Gephyroberyx darwinii (assembly GCA_900660455.1). Lineage (NCBI taxonomy): Eukaryota > Metazoa > Chordata > Actinopteri > Trachichthyiformes > Trachichthyidae > Gephyroberyx > Gephyroberyx darwinii. The sequence continues at coordinate 15,388 of CABFOQ010030826.1, forward strand.
CTGGTGTTTTTATGTTTGTGTGTGTATGTGTGTGTGTGCATGCCTTTGTCCAAGTGTTAAAGGCATATTTTCATCTTTTGGACACTCATCATTTTGAAATCAGGTGGTTACGTGATAATTTAACATACGCACACATGCATGGATTGTTTTGGCTGGAATTCAGTTTGTCCAGCGACCTGAACTCCAAACAGACACTTTGTGCAGCAAATAGAAATCCTAGTGTGAACTGCTCCTGGTTTCTTCAGTTTGCTGCATTTGGCATTTGCTTGGCTTGGCTTATTTTGGCGTTGCTAGCACAGAGGCATCCCATCTATCACCCTTACTGACAGCAGCTGCTCTACTCCCAGACAGCTCTCTGAGCCTCCTCTCTCCTCTGCATCGCAGCATCCCTTCTCATTACGGCTCTGGGAGTCCAGGCTGGTCTGGGTTTTTGGCTTATTCTGGGATAGCTATAACGGAGAGCCCAGTCCCTCAAGTTGTAGAGGGAACTGTCTTATCGTATCCCATTCTGTCCATGTCTCCCCTAAGATGGGTATCATGAGAAATGGATATGGTTATTTCAGGATATCCCATGTGGTTCTCTATTTAGTGAGTAATGTGAGAGTAGTAACCCTGCATATAATTGTGGTTTGTTTTGGTTTTCCCTTCATATGGGTCAGAGGTCCATGTGAGACTGAAAATGAGAAGTCAGTCAAATTGGATTTCCTTTCTCTTTATTTAGTTTAAAGTTTAAAGTTTAGTTTGTTAGTTTATTTTACCTTTTAAAGCCCTCTGCTCTTCCACACACACTCTTCCTCCTCTTATGCCAAGCTTTGGAAAGGGTGGTCTAACATGGGCAACCAAAAACCTGCAGCACTCTGGATTTTGCCACAGGCTGGGTTGAACCCAGAGGTGAAGCTGGGCATGGCTCCCATGCTCACACCCTCTCAAACACAAACACACACAACACACACACACAAATACACAGGTGAGAGTCACACACGTTTGTTTCTAGCTGAGTAATTGTGAAAGCTTCTACCGTTGATGATATTTGCATTGTTTGGATCACCACCAACCAGAGCTGTTTCAATAGTTATGCTGCCTCTCTGTCTATATATGGTTCTTGGTATGGAGGGAAAATAAGACACGGGCTTATTTGGGATCTGCCATTCTCATTAAATTCAGTCACTTCCTTCTGTGTGTTGACATGTGCTCAGGGGTTGATACAGCACCAGAACATTCATTCAGCTCGCAGATGTACATATCCACGTTTATTTAGTGACCCTAGCAGGAGTTTCCCATGGAATCAGATTCCTCCATGTCATCGCTGACTGCAATGAAGTCAAACTGCTGTGCAGGTTGAAAAAAGTATGTGCCTAAATGAAGTTCTAAAAACAAAGCAGCAATTAGAGGTCTTTTTTGGAAAGTCACAAGGGAACACTGTGTGTGTGTGTGTGTGTGTGTGTGTGTGTGTGTGTGTAAGGGTGTCCAAGAGCAGTGTACTGAATCCAGCTCAAACAAACAGCCTTCTCTGCCATCTTTAACACTCTCCTCCCATTTGCTTAGCAAGGGGGAGAAACGGAGCAGTTATTTAAAGCAGTGCAGTGGAATGTGAGCGCTGGAGACTGCACCCACACCATGCAGGACTCTAGCTGTAGCGATTAGCCAGGGTAAACAGAATAACATGGCTTCTGCCAGAGCTGCTGCCATGGCCTGAATCGGGCAGGCCTTGAGACTCTGCAGCTTACAGTCATTACTGCCACATGCTCCAGTACTGAATGCTGGGTATCCCGCAGGGCAGGTATCTGACATAATCTCATGTGGAGCGGTGTCAGCGCTCTTCTGCCTGCTCTGTAGTCCCTATAGCAGAGGCATTTAGACAGTCATTATATGACATCATACGTATTGGTGCCAAGATCCTGTCTGACTCTCTTTCCACAAACATCTCTGCCAGAGGGGAGTGACAGGCTGACTCTGGATTCGTGCCCACCCAAGAGCTATGGAAACCACACCGCATATTTTCATGACGTGAAAATCACATTGTGCAATGTCGGGCTTGAACGCCAGGATTTTGGATAATTGTGAGCCTCCTGACTCAGATCAGCGCTGATCTTCCTGATGACGGCTGATTCAATTTCTCAACATAATTGCGTTAATTATCGCTGCAAATTCTTGATATCCAGTAAGGTAACAAATTGTTATCTTTGACTGACTGTAATAAGCAATGAATGTTTAGGGACTGCGGTTGTCTCTGGCGCGGCGAGTCGTCATTGCTTGGATAGCTGAGGCTAGGGCCGCTCGACTCCACGCCAAGTGTTCCTGGGGGTTGACACAGCCCAGAGGACCGGGGGCTGCAGGGTGAGGAATGGATACTCAGGTTTGTGTTTTCAAAAGGCAGTGATTATGTCATTTACTCCCAACGACTGGCACCGCTGCAGGAGTCTGACCCACTTCATACGGTACGCTCTCTCCATGTGGTATGTGGTCTCACAGCACCAGTTGAACGTAGGCGTATTTGGGGATGCGGTTTCCTGCTTTGCAACTGACCGTACAGGGAAGCGCGTCATCAGATGATAGCCTTTTCCACTGCTGTCACCATGCTCTTTTAAACGGCGGCTTTAGCGGCAACACCGTCTACCCCAGTGTTGTTTTGCCCTTTTAATTTTGGTGGTGAACGGGGTTGGGTAGTAACGGACTACTTGTAACGGCGTTACATAGTCTAAATACAAATACAAAATACTGCATGCTATTACATTATCTAGAAAATAATGTATAACAGATACGTGGAAAAATTAGAGGATTACTTCTGGGAATACTTTAAAAAAAAGAAAAAATGAACTTGAACTTGAACTTTGTCATTTTTCACGTTTTCTTATTTTTACCTTTAAACCTCAAATATGACAAAGTAATGTGAAAGTCACTGAAAACAGTCAGTGCATTACTGAGTTTGAGTAATCCCTTGGATTAATTTGGATGAGGTAGCAAGTAACTGTAATGGAATACATTTTTAATGCAGTGGATTGATCCAGGATTGGCTGTGAGTTATTCCTGAGATTGAATCACAGCACAAGTGACTCACTGCATCATCACTCACCGCCGCGGCTTTCCTAGCTAAGAAGAGTTCTGGGAGTCTGGGGAAATACCACATTGCTATGATATTACCGTATTCAAAAAGAGTCAGATCAAGCCACTGTATAACCTGGATCAGTAATATTTTCTGGCCGTGTGCAGTATCCCGGGACGGTCTTCAGAACGAGGCTGTGATGCAAAGAAATGATGCATGCTGTAGCTTTTAATTCAGCAAGCTGGCAAGCTTTTGAACTGGAGTTTAAGAGCTATAATTTGTTGTTTTTGTGCTGGGAGTATTTGAGCTGGGAGGGTGCGGCTGTGGCTGAAAGGGATGCTGTGGTGGGAGGGGGCTGACGATGCGTCATCCCCAGACAGACAGTGGGTGGGTGGTCACAGGGCTAAACACCAGGGGCACTCAGAGGGCAACCGCTCGCCCCACTCATTTTCTTCTTTCTTTCTTTCTTTTTTTATCTTTCTTTCTTTCTTTCTTTCTATTACTAACATACAAGCAGGCACAGAGACATTTTTCTCTTCATTTTGTACAAAATGTACAGACTAGCAGAATTTTCCCACAGCCAATGATTTGCCTGTAATTTGGTAAAAATATGAAAATGTGTGTCTCAGTCTGGGATTGCGTGTGCTGTCCATTGACAATACACGTTTTTCCTTTTCCAGTATATTCTGTGTTAGTGACACTGTGTCTGCTCACTCACCAGTTGAGGAATGTATGTGTGTGTTTTTTCTCAATAGTTGAAAGCGAGTGTCTGGGAAAAGCAATAGTCCTGCCGAAACATCACATTAGATTTTACAGTTTTTCCTTTTCTCTGTCTCTCTCCTTTCTCTCTTTTCCTTTCCCTTCTGACATTTCATTTCAGGTCTCTCCACACTGCTGTGGAGAGACCTGTCTTTCTCCTCACACTGTCTCTGAGTAAATCATGACATTGTGAGGAAGGAGCTCTCACTTCTCTGTCACATGAAACACTCTGACGAGAAGAAGTTTTCAGACAAAGATTTTTTTTCTCCTTTCTGTCTCTTTGCTCACCGCTCAGTTCTCTCTTTTGGTTGCAGTGAACGCTGCATGGGAAAATTATACGCTTCCTGACTGCGTCTTGGAACATACCTGCAAGCCAATTTTCAATATTAAATTAGACTTCAGAGGCATGGCAGTGAAGAATAAAGTAAAATGTGAATGTCCTCATAGCTTAATTGAAGCCATATTTTGTAAAAAAAAAAATAAAAAAAAAATGGCAGTATAGTTATTATAGTTAATGATAGTTTAGTTTAATTTCTCTTCAAAGTGGTAAATACAGTTAATCAAATGATTGTATCACATAATCATGTAGCAGCAGTTACTGTAGGTCTAAATACCATACATGCAAGATGAATAGTCTTTGTATGGGATCCTGGATCGCTCTTAACTTTTTCCAGAAACAGTCTCTTTGACTGGGTCATGTGGAAAAAAGGATCACGATAACAGCTCCACATTCATAGTTCCCACCCCCACCTCCTCTGAGCAGCAACAGCCAGCTAGCTCTGTTCATGCCTCACATTCATTCATACCGCCAAATAACACTTGTGTGTGTGCGTTTGATTTTTAATAACACACCTGAGCTAGTCTTAGGAATGTCTTGGATCCACGTAGACAAAGGTGTGGTAAAACGGAGAGCGACTGCTTCTCTCAACACTTAACTGCCGATGGAGTCGATAAGTGACTGCAGATGAAACATTCTGCTGATGAACTCAAAGGTGATACTTTATAGGGAAACTCCGCTCTAAAAGAAAATCTTTATTATGATCTCAACCCTAAAACTTTGTGGTCTTTTGCAGTGCAATGTGGAATAGTCACCTAACCACAGCACTTCCAAATTAAGAGCACTGGCCAAAATCACTCACACACACACACACACACACACACCGCACACCCCCATACATGTACAAGTTCTGCAGAAAGCATTAGTCCGTGCATCGTTTGCACCAACATTATGTCTTGGCAGTATGGCTGGGCTTCTGATGGAGGAGGCAGATGTGAAAAAGAGGAGTTACGATATGATAAAATACAAGTTTATCAGTCCTTTATCAGTCCTCCTGGCCGGGTGATGTGAGACAGCTACATTTACATCCAAAAACCATAACGTAGGCATGAATTAAAAGTGCATGGTGCAATTTCAAAGGCTAATATGATGTGGATAGTTACATACAGTGAGGTAATTACAACAGGGCTGCACTGTGTCTCGGATAACCTCTGGGTTCAGCCTCTTCCCCGCATTGGCAGAACAGCTGTCAGGCAGACGTCCTATTGTCAGACGATTCAGTCTGGTATTGTGTGGTGCTGTAAGGAGTAGAACTGGCAGCCCTGACATACTAGACGTCCTCCAATCAATAACTTTGACCACAGCGAGGATAAGTCCTGCCTATTGTGGACAGTGAGTCTAAGTCTTAGGTTTGTATAGGAGTGAATGTGGTAAACAAAATCAATGACTTGTTCCTCATAACCTCATATGGATTACATAAAACTGTAATCAGTCATTAAATGGAGAATGAAATATTTCAAAAATAGTTCAGTGGCCAGCAGCTCGTCTGTTTGTTTTCTATTTGAGTAGACACAGTCAAAACTAACTGTATAATACTAAAACTGACCAATCATAGAGTCCATCACCTGTGTGACACCAGCCATGCACCAGCATGTAGGTAACACTATGCAGCACACTTAGTACAGCCAGAAATCATCTGTTTCTGCATTAGATTGTGTTGGAGTGTGTACGACTGGTTCCATTACATACTCCTGGGATTATTCCTACTCCATTTAATCATTTTCAAATTTTGCACATTTAATTTGTATTTGACTAAAAATAACCCTAAATGTTTAAATCATTTAATTGGCATCAGCAGCTGTTTCAACGAACAAACCCTTATTTTTAGTCCATAGGTGGCAGAGTTCTACTTTCTACGTTTCCTCTTTGTGGAGCTAGCAGAGAGAGGAACAACACTGTGAAAGCAACAATAGAACGAGGTGTTCTCTCTACTCTCTCATGCTGGGCTGATTTCACAACATCAAAAGGGCTCATTCACATGACCCTAAGAAATATTACCCAAAAGCTGTGGTAGCTTTATGCTGTTCTTCCTGTTGTAGGGGCACATTGAAGGTCTCTGTGTGTGTGTGTGTCATTGATCCTTTGCCCTATATCAGAGGGCCTGGCCAGACCGGCCCTCTCCTCACTCCAAACTTTTCCTATGTTGTCGCTCCAGTCTCTGTTGGCTTAAGTTGTATAATCACATTTGGAAAGAGGTTACACCCCTGTCTCTCTCTTTTCTCTCCCTCTCTCTCTTTCTGTGTCTGCAATCCTAATTTTTCAACCCCCACATCTTTCCCAGTGCCCCTTTTATTCTCCGTCCAGTCTTCTGTACTGAGACCAAATCCGAACCCTGTGGAAACTTGAGTGCAGTTTAGATGTCGTCAGAGGTCTGACAAGGTTGGGTAGTCTGTCTTTTACAGTCTGGACTAGTATTGTCTGCTGTGTCTGGGCCTTCCAGGCTGACTCTGCATGTTCGTGCCTGCACTGTATCCTATGGTTAAAGACCACGGTCACGTGTTGTTATGGTTAGGTAGTGGAAGGCTGCGTCAGAACAATCTATGTGGCTACGGATTTAAACATTTTGCCCCACGACCTTATGCCGTTTCATTGAGGTCCTTTGACTTTTCTGCCCCGACTTTCACTGGGTGAGGATGTCCCCGCTGTGTATAAAGTGATCTAGTCCCCTAATTACGCCGCGGCCCAGACTCCCTGGCAGTCCACACCTGATTACTTCCATGTGTGCACACTTGGCTCAGCAACAAAAAGAGGCCTCTCATTTCTCCTCTCCTCTCCTCTCCTCTCCTCTCCTCTCCTCTTTATTAAAGCTGCAGTAGGCAGTTTTGCACGTTGGCGGCTCCAAATGGCAACGGGAGGTAACTGCTAAAAAAATGTGAACCTCAATCCCCAGAAATCACGTAGCATAAGAAAAGTAAATTGCACACAGCAGGCTCGTGTTTACCAGCCTGGCTGCTCTGGGATCGCTTTATAGCAAAGGATACCAAAGGGATGAGAGAGGTGTCGCTCGTAAGTTTGAATTTCATTTCCTGTGGCTGGAGAAGTGTACATACACAACACCGGAATTGAATTTGGCAAAGCTACAGTGTCTCAATTAGGGGGAATGGGAGGCTCCTCTCTATTGCAGCCTCACATTATGATATAGGCTGTGTACTTTTCAAAAAAAAAAACTTGCCTAGTGCAGCTTTAATGTATTATTTGTAGTAGTAGTTTGTAGTAGTAGTATTTATTGCATTTGTTGCATTTGTTTCAGTGTGCTTCAGATCTATTCTCTCTGGATCTATCATTTGCTTGCAGTTTCCCCTACAATTCTCCTCCCGCTTTCCTCTGATTGTTCTGCTGTGGGAATGAAAGAACAACTGGACTTTAAATGAACATAATGGGAACCCTAATAAATCTGTAGTCAACACTATATATGCCACAAGCCTCATTCTCGCCAGCAGCTTTCCCATAGATTTCAAGATCTTTCCCATATGCAAGTCAAAAGCTGTCGAACAGATCACTGCCTTTACTCGACAGCCACGGCAGCTGATTGGCTGGAGGGGCCTGCTAGTCCGTCAAGCGAATGTGATTTTACTGTGGTAGAACTCAAAGTGATTTCTTTACTCTCTCACTCATGCCAAGAGCTGTTCTGTTGAGCCACGTTTATGACGTTTTACAGAATGGTAGTACTAAACTAAAATCACTAGGAGGTTCACGTGATCATATAAACCTCACTCTGACTCTGAGGCAAAACTGGTCCCAAATCAGCTGTTCCATGGTGAGGAGACTTATGAGTAAAGCCCGATAGAAAGTTTCCTGGCGGATATGATATTCGTTGGGAAGTAGATTTTTCTCACATTCTGGTTTTTGTTATGTATCTCGATTATTGCAGGCTGTTGCTCATGTTTGACCCCTCTTCCTCTCCTCCAGCATAAGTTACGTTGCAGGCTATTTATTGTATCTGTCACGCTTGATGTGACGACGCTCTTCCCATCCCTCCCTGTCTCCCCAGTTGTGTGTCCACTGACGTGTATGAATGGAGGAGTATGCAGCTCGAGGACTCACTGTCTGTGCCCGCCTGGTTTCACTGGTCGGCTGTGCCAGTTTCCGCTCCAGCAGATGCAGCAAGCTCAGGCAGCACGCGGCAACAAGCAGCCTGTCTACCCTGTATCAGTGAAGCCCGACAGCCAGAACCATGGAGAGCAAGCAGCCATAGGGCGTACCCAGTTGGCACAAACACACTCAATTTTCACCCTACCCTTTGCACAAGGAGGGCACCACTCATCAGAAGGTATCTATCATCCGCTACTGTTGGCGCCACAACTTCTGCTTCATTGCCTCTCATGAGACAGCTGGTGTTGAGTGACAGCGAAAAAGATATATTATGATGTATTTTATTTCTCCGATGTCTACCTTTTCTCTCTCTCCTCTCTCGTTTCAGTGCAGATTAATGTACGTGTTCACCATACGCCAGACACGTCTGTAGTCATTCATCCTCTCGACCAATCGGATGCCAAGCCCCCTCACAAGGCCGTGACACGCTTGCCCCCGCAGAGGCACAAACCGAAAGGGCGCTGCTTCCAGGAGACCACACCCAAACAAGCTGTGAGCATAATGACAGTGCCGTGGCTAATCATACTACTGCTTCGTTTTGTCATTTCCACTCATCACATGTCCCTCTGTGTCACTGCTTCAGTGCAACAGCACCCCACTTCCTGTTCTGACCAACCAGGAGGATTGCTGCGGAAGTGTGGGGAACTCATGGGGACAAAACAAATGTTATCAATGCCCAAAACTACCAAGTGAGTTGCAATGCATCTTTATTAAGTCTTGACATGACATATCTCTTTGACATTTAATATTGCTTGATTTTCATTTGCTATTCAAGCATCTCTAATTTCCCTTTTCCTAGATGTCATGCGTTATTTATTGTCTCCTATCTGGTGTGTATCAGATGTGAAGGTGCGGCACGTTGTTTTCTATAGTCATGTTTGGCAGACGTTTATCTGAGCTACATCGAGCGCCTGTGCCAGGAAATAAATCATTGTTTATGGAGCCAAAAAAACATCAAGCATTCCCAGCGGTTTATACCTTCCACCTCATGAAATCATGGCCCTGCATTAGCACAATCAATTTATATTTCTATAAAAGAGTGTGTGTGTGTGTGTGTGTGTGTGTGTGTGTGTGTGTGTGTGTGTGTGTGTGTGTGTGTGTGTGTGTGTGTATGTGTGC